>JASSUY010037928.1:30501-41274 GCA_032466535.1 Forpus xanthops | reverse complement strand
AAAAATCCATAACACAATACTACACCAGCTACTGCTTAAAGAAAAATGACTGCTGCTGCTGAACCCATGACACTCCTTTGTGTTCTTTGGGAATTCAGTATGTCTTGTGGTCTTCAACAATGAGAAAACCCGTAAGGAAACAGCAACAGCAAATCATAAACTAGCAGGTCTGCTCCTAGGGAATGGAAGTTTAGCTCTGTTGGAGCCTTTTATAATCTCACAAGCAAAGGAGCAGAGGAAACGTCTTGCTACTTACTACCTCAAACTTATTCTGAAACTTAATATAAAGCCTCCAGGAGCAGAGTGCACTATGCATTTTGCGAGGGAGACAGAAAGGACTGCATGATATAATCAGGATTGCGTACATCCTTTTCTTCATGTGCGTTTTTCTTCTTACACAGCCACAGCTGCCTATCTCTCACAAATCCTGTAATCACTGTTGCAGCCTTGCAACCATCAGATCAAGTCATCATCCACTAAGCTTTAATGCCAAAAGCAATGTAATTGTGTGCTGCCCCATCACCAGGCAATCCCACTGCACTAACCACAATATGTGATTATGGGCATGCATGCTTGCTGCCCAGCTGTTATGTTTAGTAACATTTTGCAGTTTTTCAGAGAAGCCTGAGATTTCATGTCAGAGAAAAAGGAATGTTAATAGTAAAAGCATTCACAGCTTTGAAAGGACAGTGTCAAGAACTGTAACTAAATATTCATACTAGGGATGTTATCATCATCTGGGCTTTTAGGGTACTGCCTGAGTGGATGAAATGAATTCTCTTTCCATTTACCTCAGTGGCCAAATTTACTTGCTTCAGTGCGAATAGGATTAAACTCCTTGATAACAGAATTTCCGGCAGAAACAAATTTGTCCATGGTCATGGGCAAATCTAATAATTTTTCTGCTCTAATCATCTTATGCCTCAAAGAGTCACTTCTACCCTAGGGAGCTAAAATTTACATAATTATAATTTATTGCATAAAGATTTTTCTAATACAAAGAAACATCAAAGCGTTTGTCTTCATCAAGTTCCAGAACAATTTTTAGCTTCACATGGAGGTGAAAGGTAGAGGGAAGTACTTCTTTGGAACAATTATAAAGAAATAGCTCACAATATTTGAAATCATATAGGCTGTTTGGGTATTTTTAATGAAATGCAGTTAATGTTTTGTGACAAGCACTTATCAGTGCCATCACTGGACATAATGTACATGGCTGTGGGGATTTTGCTGGAATATCTGATTAAAATAATTGCTTATGTATTTCAGCAGGGTGTTTGTGGTATCTTTATGGGCAAAACAGTATTTATGTAAAAGAGAGCTTTCCATGGCATTTAATTTCTCTCTAAAGAATAATATTGGGTATTGTACTTTCAGTAATTCTACCACAGAAGAGGTGTTCAGGTGGAATACTGATTGTTTATCACTTATCCCAGGCTGTAATAACTCTAAACGTGCTGCTTTCCAGTATTTAAATGCAGGCTTGATTACTTAATGCATTCACACATCTTCTGTTCGAATTCTTGATCTCCTTTTAGTTGGTTTCAGGTAAATTTAATTCAAATAACCCACTGATGCAATTCTAGACTCCTTATTGTATAATAAGCTTGAAATGCTTTAAAACCATAAATTACTCAGCTTAGTTGATTAAGCTTCCCACAGATGGGGGAAGTACTGTGCTCTTTCTGCAGGCAAGAAAGTAGTAATGGAAGCCCAGCCTCAAGAAATAAACAGGAAAGATCCTCAAATTCAACCACAGCAGTTTGACTTCAGGTTTTTTTACAGCCATAGATCATGAATTTTCAGAATTTTTCAGGACGTGAGCAAGACCACTGAGAATGTCACAAGGACCTTGTGTTTTGTTATAATGAGGGGAAGGAAGGCTGTTGGAAGTATTTTTTATGAGATTAGAGTTGCAGTTGAAGAAGGGTTAGTAGAGAGCTTACATGCCACAAGTACATGACAGAAAGGAATGGGGGAATGGCTCAAGGACGAGTTAGAAGCAGCTTCCTAAGCACACTGTCAGCCTCAAGTGGATTTCCTCCTGTTAAGACTTAGAAGAAGATCTTAGCTGTCCTCCAGTTTCAAGAAGAAGGCTAGGAGATTTAAAATGAAAGGCTTGGGCTTTTATATTTTTTTTTTAATTTGAATGACAGATTAGTGTTCAAGCCCTTTTTTTAGATTTAATATACAATATAAAAATTGCCTGGGAGACTTGAACTCTTTGTAGTGCAAATGCAAATAAAATACTCATACAATACACAGTGGTTTGTTCAAATATTTGAATTAGAAATCAATTGTTTTCAATAAAATTCTTCATCATCCCAGGTTTATTAAATATTTCAATTCAAAAAAAGCTCATTAATTTATTTTTTTTTTTAGCTTGTGCATTCAGATCTGATGGGAGTGATTTTTAAATTTACTTTTTCTGACATTTATGCTAGAGACTTTACTGTAGACTTTCTTCTTTTCTAGCTAAGTTGCAGAAACATTGCTGTTGATTTGTTTACGCTCAAACCAGGCCAAAGCCCTATGTGATCAAATATTGAAGGGGGACCTTTAAATAAAAGAAATGCTAGGCAATTTCAAATTCTCAAATAATGAGGAAAAAAAAAATCTTTTTTCTCATATCTTGTGAGCTGAAGATGCTGGCCTTAATAGATTATCAATTAGAAATAGAGTCCTCAAACAAAACCAGATCCAGACTTTCTATCAATAAGGTGCTGTTCCTGAAAGATGACTTTTCTGAGTTTAAACACCCATTTAACGTAATAAGAATATTCTGTTGCTAATGGATAATTATTGTCTAATCACTATTGTACTCCGTGAGTTACTAGGGAGAGTAAAAGCTCTGCACAGTTTCATTTTTTGGTGGGTTTGTGTGGGGTATTTTTTGTTGGTTCTGTTCGGTTTTTTTTTTTGGTTGGTTGGTTTTGTTTATCTCATTTGTTAGGTAAGTTTTTTTTGATTGAATCATAAACAATTCAAAACAGATAAATAGGAGGAAAGGGAATGAAAACTACTGGTAAAGCTGATGGAAGTAGCAAAGTAATGGCTCCACTTTTGCCTTGCCACCTACCCATAAAAAGGATTAGCATTTCTAATGAGCACCTTGGAAGGAAGATCTTGACTCAAGGGCTCATGGTCCCTGGTTGGGACTGCATTGGGCAGATGGGGTGGTGGGTGAGACTGTATGATATACAGGCACAAGTTTTCTTTTTTGTTGAAGAAAAGGATTTGACAAGGGTTTACATCTCCTTCAGCTTGCAAATTTCAAATTGCTCCTTGGATCCCATGGATCCATTGAGATTTGCTGCAGGAAATTAATTATCGTTCATGTGAAGCACTGCAGTGGGTTATATTCTCATTTCCAAAGCACCTAGATGATTAGGATCGGTTTTGAGTGTATTTTTCTCTTTAGTTTTGTTTATTAGCAGAAATAATAGATAGTGAAGAGATGTTTACCAAGTCAAACATTCTTATCTTTTGGGATTTTTATTAATCCTCTCAGTGAAATTCCTGCGTTATCACTTAATAGTCATAGCAGTAATTGCTCTACCCACTTTTATTATCTCAAGAGTTTTCATGATTCTCATTGACCTCATGGATAAAATACAAAACTTGGATTTTTCTGCTGCAGTTTAGTCTAGGAAGATTTAGAAATAACTATCTGACAGAAATAGTACTGTATGGCATTGGTTTATGGCTTGATCTGTCACATATTGTAATCAATAGATGTCTATCTACTGACTAGTCAGGGCTTAAAAATTACTTTGTCTTATAGAGCTATTTTGTCAGACATTTATTTTCACATCTTCCACTAGATTTTACTGCACCAGGAAGTTCAAGAGAACAATATTTGGGTTTAGTGACTAAGCCTTGGGGAAAGATTATCAAGCATAAACAGTGTGAGTATTCAGGTGGTGCTGTAATGAGGGATGGATTGCCTTGTTCCAGCTTGTGCTGGTAATGCCACTAAGAAATTTACAGGCCCAGAATGTACTGTGATATTCCTTGTTCAGGGAGGAGATATGCTATTTGTAAATGGTTTGGTTGCAAATACTAGCAGCCCTTTAACCTAAAGAAATCCTAAAACTCCTGCTGCTCAAAGTTTGGTGAGTTTTCTGTGAAGGCTGAATGGGCTCCTGTGCTACCAGCCACCTCTGACTCTTGCATTGCTTTGGCACTACTAGCTGGAACATTGAATTTTAAATAGTTTTCTTCACTTGCAGAGCCTTCTTGGGACAGTTTTGCATTTTTTTTTTTGTTTGTTTTGTTTCCCTGAATTATATAGCTTATAGTGGTTAGAATTAAGAATGGAATCTTTGGAGACCCTCCCTTCTCCCTTGTCCTCTAGACACCCATGCTGAAATGTCATCTCTACTGGCTCTTAATAATGTAGTTGCCTGTGTGTGAGGAGGGCACAGAGAAAGAGGCATAAAAAGAATGTATGATTCACTATTTATTCATTATTGAGGGAATTAGTGTTTGGGGGGTTGTTTTGGCTTTTGGCATTTATTTTAGCAATACATTAATTATCACTTGTATCTTTGTCTTCTGGCCTATTTCACTTTCAATAATCTGTAATTAACATGCCTTTTCTAATTAGAAATTTAAGTGCCAGCCATTTGACTTCACACCCCTGAAACTGTTATTTCCTTTCCTCCAGCCACTGTACTTTCCTTCTTTCTGTCTGCATACAGAGGGTGTTTTCAGCAGGTCCCCAGCAGGATGCATGGCTACCATGGATACCAGCAACCCAGCTTGCAGGGAAACTACCAGGCAGAGGAACAAACAGAAATGATGGGTGAATGGCCAGTCTTGTACAGTGTAAACTATCATCCTGCAGCTCAGGTCAACTATGCATCTATAAGAAATTATTTTTCTGCCTCTTCCAGGTGTGACTTTGTATGTTTTTGAATAACCTTAATTATTATTTCTAGGAAGTACAATTTTATCATTTAATGATTTTCTTTGATATTAGACTGCTTTAGAAACTGTAAAACCAGTGGTGTTTAGTTGAAGTTTAAGCCTATGAATCAGCAGGAGCTAGTTGATGAATTGAAGACTTAAGTGATGATCCAGATGTACTGTGGTGTGCTTGAATATTCAAATTCTGCGAAATGAATGAGTAGGAGGTTGAAGACACATTTAAAAAGGGAAATAAAAGTAAAGTAAATACTCCTGAGTTTGAGGTGGTAGCATTGAAATGCACATGCTGTATGTGATACAGCGCTGTACTCAGTGGCAAAGAAACTAGCAATTTCTGAAAGTATGGCTTTGCAACAGAGGTGATGGAATTGTAGAATTGCACATTTGAATTTTCCTATCTGGAGAACTTGTCACTAGTGAGGGTTGAAAGTGGGAGATGCAGCACAAGACTAAGAGAATCTTCAGGTAGTAGAGAAGTCTATTTAAGGTAGCTTCACAGTGTCTGTTATTGTTTCTCATTGCTCAGTGCATACAGAGGCTGAAGGACTGGCTTTTATAAAGGCCTGTGATTCAAAAGATGTGATTTCTAATCCTGGCTTGGCTATGAGCTTTAAGTGAGTCTTTGTGTCTTCATTTTTTTTCTTCTGTTTCTTCTGCACAATCAATTGGTATGGAATGCTCCTAGGGCCAGGCATGAATTCTAGCTACCAGTACATACAGTGCTTGCTCAGTGTGGCTTCAGCCTTGGTGGGGGGTCTTTTGGTACATTTGTAATGTGAATAATATTGCCATCAGCATAGTAACATTTTTGAGACATATTTAACCTTTCTCAAGCTTAGCCCAATTATGCACAAGAGACTTCAGTAACATCTAAGGTGCTATAACGATTGTATCACTGGCCAAGTTTTCATATCTCATTGAATGGCTGCAAGGATCCTTTGAGAAGCAGCAAAGCTCAGTGTACATCAGTGTGTTATAAAGCAGGGAAAAAAACAATCCAAGCACTGTCTCATATTTTTTCATTGAATCTGTTGAAATTGAGTCCAAAATAACTGTAGTGGTGCTCTTCTGTACGCCTTCTCATCCAATTACGTACCTTTCATGTAGAGATTGATAAGGTGGAAGTGGGGAGTTTCTTTTGCTTGTATGATTCTGGCATCGATTTGAGATGTGCAGAAAAAGCAGCAGATTTTAAAAAATCTGCATGGAGTAATTATAGCTGGTAGGTGACCAAAATTGTTTGGCTTGTGCCATTTATCTCAATGTATACAACGAGCAAGGTAGCCATATGTATTGTTATGCATGTATATGTATATACATACGTATATATATACACATAGCCATGTATATAGCAAGTGCAGTTAAGCTGATGTTTTAGCAATGTGATCTCCTAAGAAGGTCATGTATGCAAGCGGCTACTTGGCAAATTAGAATACTGTACATATGAGTCAAACAATAATGTTGGTCTCTAAGATTTAAATAAATCCTTGTCTTTTATTATGCTGTAGCATCTCTGTGGTTGTGATGTAGTGCTGCACATGCATGGCAGCATCACAAATATCAGTAGGCAACTTATTAAAGCACCAACTGTCATGCTTTTGGTAATATTGATACTCAGTCTTATGCATTATATAAAGCCAAAGATTATCAACAGGATTATTAGTGGAGTGAAAAAAAGCATACAAGGAGGCTTTATGAACTGGTTTATGCAACATGATTGCCTGAGAGAGCAGTTTGTCTCGATGACCCAGTTGACATCTGTATTCAAGTAATGTTGCTAGTAATGATACTGAAAGAACGTAAGAAGTAGCCAGCTACTTTCACTTTCTGTTGGCATTTTTGCCAGGTTCACAGTAATGATTTTTACTTCAATCCTTTCTTTTCACATAGCAGTTTTCTTTTCCAGGGATTGTATTCCTTGAACATCTCTGTTTTAAAATAAAGAATGGGATCTTTCTTACAGGGTATTAGTACTCAGATTTTTAATGCTGCTATAAGAAATTTGGCTAAAACTTCGGAGTGGAAGCCTTCATGTTTGCTGGATCACGGAGAATTAACTTCATAAACTTGAGTGATGCTAGTTTACAGTGTAGTTGCTGTTAAACTAGGGATGACTTGGAGTATTGTGTGCAGTTCTGGTGTCCTCAACATAAAAAGGACATGGAACTGTTGGAACAAGTCCAGAGGAGGGCCACGAGGTTAACTGGGGGACTGGAGCACCTCCCATTTGAAGAAGAAAGTTGGGGCTTTTCAGGCTGGAGAAGAGAAGGCTGCATGGAGACCTCATATCCTTCCAGTATCTGAAGGGGGCCTATCGAGATGCTGGGGAGGGACTTTTCATTAGGGACTGTACTGAGAGGACAAGGGGTAATGGGTTTAAACTTAAACAGGGGAAGTTTAGATTGGATATGAGGAACAAATTCTTTCCTGTAAGGGTGCTGAGGCACTGGAATGGGTTGCCCAGGGAAGTTGTGAATGCTCCATTGCTGGTGGTGTTCAAGGCCGAGTTGGACAGAGCTTTGTTAACACGGTTTAGTGGGAGGTGTCCCTGCCCATGGCAGGGGGGTTGGAACTAGATGATGTTAAGGTCCTTTCCAACCATAACTATTCTATGATTCTATGACTACATGAGTATGCACAGTTGCTTGTGTCTCTTTGCCTGGCTTGCTGTTTCTCCAGTTGACCTGGAGAGAAAATAAGAAGACGTGGGCTCAGTACTTGTGATGAATGGGATGTGCAGTCAGTTTTTGCTAGTAAACTGAAGACTACAAGCCATATGAAACAGCTGAAAAGCTCCTTTTTGCTATTCAGAGCATTACCTGTACGAAAACATGTTTAGCCTCATTATATATAAGCAATAACAGTGGACACAGGAAGGTAAAAGAGCTGCAACCGGAATCTAAGAATTTGGAAAAGGTGTTGGTTAGTAAGTGATAAATACCGAAACTGTTTAAAACCAGAAGAGCAGTTATATAAATAGATATGTCAGATCCATGTTTTAGTGGGAGGTGTCCCTGCCCATGGGCAAGGGGGTTGGAACTAGATGATCTTAAGTTTCTTTCCAACCCTAAGTATTCTATGATTCTATGATCCTCAGTGAATAACTGGTAGAGCTCTAAATTTTTGTTTTGGAAGTGTTGCGTTTTTCAAGAAGGGCTATCATATATGAGAGTCATTACAGTGTAAGGCTGAAATTGAAGGTATCAGTGAAGAGACTGAGTATATTTTGAAGTGTTGCTGTAGTGAGGAGGCCATTCATATGACGCAGAAAAGAATGCCTAAGCACAATTAATAATATGAAATTATTGATGATACGTGACAAGGCTAAGCCATGGAGCAGATCCTCATCTGACGTAAACCAGCTTAACTCCAAGTCACTCAAAGGAGGAACACTAATTTATCACAGCTGGCAGCTTATTTTGTTGAGCACATATTTTACTTCTTATTTTACATACAGCATCAGAGTTACTCATCTGTTCATCTCTATACTCCAGCCAGGATTCCCTCAGTTTGATAATCCTTCATTTTTTTGTGGCATCCTAATCACTTATGATATTGTGGCTATGC
This sequence comes from Forpus xanthops, assembly GCA_032466535.1. Taxonomy (NCBI): domain Eukaryota; kingdom Metazoa; phylum Chordata; class Aves; order Psittaciformes; family Psittacidae; genus Forpus; species Forpus xanthops. Next base: position 32,775 of record JASSUY010037928.1, on the reverse strand, counting down.
AGAAGATTGCAATTTAAAATGAGGAGCAAGCAGCTGGAACAAAAGAATTCATGGCGATGACACTTAATTTTTTACAACCTTTCATCTCAGGTTCTTTATTACATAGATTATAGCAATAGAGACTATAGAGCATGAGGCTGTAATATTGAAATGGCAGCCTTGCTCAGAATAATGCCTGCTGCTCCATGACAACTGAATGCAATGTTAGTCCAGTTTCTGTATTAAGGAAAGAGTAATGGGGAATACCCATAAAATAGCAGCAAGACTATGCCTGAATTAGTTGGGTTCTTTTGCAATATAATGGGGATAAAAGTCTCTTTCTATACTGGCTGTTGAATAAAGAAAATGCTGTTAAAGTTTCTTTACAGGGGTGCAATTTCAAGGCAGGCACTGGACAGGTCATAGAGATAAAATGGCTACTCGCAGACCTTTTAACATAATACAGTTAATTACAGACATTTGTTCTTCTGAGAAAACATTTCAGATCTCGGTCCTCTGATGTCAGAGTAGATTAGCAACATTCAGTCCGTCACAAATGTCTGAGCTCTTTTATGATTAATGCAACTAGAGATGCTTCATGTCATCATACAGCAATGTTAAAAAAAAACAACCAAACAAACCAATTGGTTACTAGACAGTACTGAAAATTTAGTAGAAATTATGTTTTATAATGTGATGCTACTGGGACAGGCAGAAGATACCTCTTTAGAGCTTTTCATATCAGAGAAGCAGACATCCCCTGGGACCCTGGTTTTAGATCCTGGGAAGTTGGTTTGGACAAATAGTTAATTAACCAAGGGATGCTTAGGTCAGTAACCAAAGGCCATTTTTATTGAACCAAAGTGATTCACAGGTGTAGGTCAAATACGCAAAATTGTTCACTTTTGAGGTGTGCTTTGTTTCTAGACTCTTAAAATTCAGTTGTAAACTGAAAAAGAGGCATTAATTGAATGTAATTTTGTCATCATACTAAATTTCAGATGGAAAAATGTTTTCTTTTTGAAGAAAACAGGAATATTCTTTGTTCTGGATTGGCATTTTTCCACATTTTGTCTTTGGCCAAAGAACTTCAAAGCAACATTTCTGTAAGATCATAACAATAAGACAGCCTGTAACTACTCCACAGCTGGGTTTCAGTTGATGCAGATTGAGGAGACCCTCCTACCTACAGATCATCTGGCTGCCCTGTGCCCTGACCTACTACTCTCCCATGCATTCCCAGCACACCTTCTGTCCTGCTCCTCTGCTCACTGGATTTTCCACTGCTGCTGTTACCTCTGACACTGTGTCATGGTGTGAGAGAGTGGTGATGGGTATGGGAGCAGCAGTGTGAGCAGCCACTGCTGCAGAGGTGATGGCAGGAAATGGCAATTTCAGTGTTTCAAATTATAGGACATAGTCTATTTCATAGTGCTTAATCTCCTAGGTCCTTGTATTTTCTACTAGATTCTACTTGGGGATTTTGTAAAAACAGTAACAGTTCAAGGACTTTGCCTTTAGAGATGGGAAAAACTATAAAACTGAACCTTAAGTTACTTGCTCAGTTTATGTGCAAAGTTAACCTCCTTTTATGTGCTGAGATGACAAGTATCAGCAGTGTTCACCAGCAGCTTTCTGAGGGCTCACTGCAGTGTGGTCTCTTCAGTCACATACTGAGCAGTACTAAAATGAAATTTCACTTCAGACTAAATTCTGCTGCTGTTTTCCATCTTGATAACATGGGTACGATAAGTTCTGTGTAAACTGATTATCTTCCCCTTGGGCTGCTCTTTTGTTTGCACTCTGTAAGCCCTGATGTGAAGCTTTTGTTTCGCACACATGTTGATTGTATTGTATTGCATCAAAAGGAAATGATCTCTGCTTCAGCTGAGATGAGGCTCAGTTTCAACGTGCTTACACGCAGTGCTCACAAAAAGATTGCTCTTGATTTCAGGAAAGGAAAATAAAGATATATGGAGTCGACACCCAAATGCACAGCTCTCTGAGCATGACTGTGTAGTCTAATGCTTTTTGCATTTTCAGTGAAAAGAGATTGAACTTCTCCTTCTGGTTTTGACAGGGAAAGAAATTGCTGGGAAAGACATTATGTGCTGAAGAGTTTTAATTCCTTTGAGTGATCTGGAAAACAGTATAAAATTCTAGATGATAGATGGCAAAAGGATACCCAGATAACACTGAATTGTTCAAACAACTACTTAAAGGGGAAAAATGACTGCTGCTGCTGAACCCATGACACAACTATACCACATGATTACACTGCACACCCACATCCCT
>JASSUY010037928.1:0-24925 GCA_032466535.1 Forpus xanthops | reverse complement strand
GAGACCTCATAGCAGCCTTCCAGTATCTGAAGGGGACCTATAGGGATGCTGGGGAGGGACTCTTCATGAGGGACTGTGGTGAGAGGACAAGGGGTAATGGGTTCAAACTTAAAACAGGGGAATTTTAGATAGGATATGAAGAAGAAATTCTTTACTGTAAGGATGGTGAGGCACTGGAATGGGTTGCCCAGGAAGTTGTGAATGCTCCATCGCTGGCGGTGTCCAAGGCCAGGTTGAACACAACCTTGTGTGGCATGGTTTAGTGGGAGGTGTCCCTGTCCATGGCAGGGGAGTTGGAACTAGATGATGTTAAGGTCCTTTCCAACCCTAATTATTCTATGATTCTCTTCAAAGTCACGGCAATGCAGGACACAAATGTGCAGCTGGACATATCCACTGACTTGTTATTGCTGACCAGGCATGTTTAGAAGCTGCTGGTATACACTTTTTTGAGGTTCCAGCCTTTTGTTGCTAGTGCATACTCAATTTCCTGCCTGCAATTTGTTGTAGATCTTTCCATGGGGTTATTTAGCAAGAGACAAACAAAATGAATAATAGTTAGCTATTCTATGCCCATCTTGATAGAGTACAGTTTCTTCCAGGCACTGATACTCAACAAAACAGATCGCGAGCAGGTGCATACACTTCCTAATGTTTATTCTCCCTCTTGCATTCCCTTGGAGGAAGTGATGTGACATGATGTATAAACTTCAACCACAGTGTCTTAAAGTAAAAAGATACCAAAGAGAATTCAGCAAATGGGCAAGGCAGGCTTTCATGGTTTAGTGAAACCAACATTTGGTTTGTGGAGGGATTTCAACTTCACTGTGATATCATTGGCCCCTGTTAAGATTCTAAACTTCATGTGGATCAACCCTAGCCTGATATACTGGTCATCACCTTATTTTGAGTGCCTTTGGATCTTTAGCTGAGGCACAGCCAGTAAGTAGATGTTGCCCTCATCTAAAAATTAGATTCTAGTTTGGATGCTCTTTGGATTATGGCATAATAAGACACAGTGCACATCTCTTTGGTTTCCTCTTCTAAGTGTATGTATGGGAAGTTAGATTTGTGAAAGGAAAGGATATCAAATGTAATAGCCTGGGGATAATATTCTGCAGCATCTTAAAACTCAAGATGCCACTTGTCAGTGTGGAGAAAAGCCAGTTATCTCATGATTATTTTCCTCATTATATAGGTAAGGCAGGCAGAATATGCTGTAGAAAGTAGCACAGCCTGCTTGCCTGAACATTATTCCCACTCCTGGTTACTCACTGCTGGCCATTGCTGGAGGCAGAAGGCGGGAGTAGATGGATTTTGGATCTAATGGAGTGTAGTTATTTTAATGCACTTGTGCTCGTATGATTGTAAGTGTGACAATAAACTATAAACCCTTTTTCCTCTTCACTTCTGCATAATGAATCATGGGCATTGCTAATTCTTACTTATAGAAATCAGTTGTTAAAAATTGAAGTATATAAATCAGTATATATGCAACTGAAGGCTGGTACTATTTATCCATTTGTCTCGTTAAAAATGTATTTATTAGTAAGATTGTCAAATATCAAGTTATGATACAAGCTGCAGTAGTTTCTTTTTAATTAGTTAATTTTGCTTGTTTTCTGTTCAGTTTTACATGTGTGACTGAAATGGTCTAAGCTTCGAGTAAAAGTAGTTATCAAAAACTAGATGTGCAAGGTTTAATGTGTCTGTGCATACACAATATCCTGACTATGTTGTGTTTCTTCTGCTGTGGATCTGGAAACACCAGTGTCTCCTTTGTCCTTTTGGTTTTGTTTCCACTGCAGTGTGTGTGACTGGCTGATGTGTTTGAGGGTTTTTTGTGTAAATCAGACTGACAGAAGCAAAATCTTTGAGAGTGTTTATGGAGTCTTTATTCTCCTCCTTGTTCAAAGTAAACTTTGCCTGGGATTGTGTTTTAATTTTATTCATTTCAGAGAATGAAAAATATTTTTTCTTAATGAAAGGGGAAGTTTTGAAGTGTTAGAGTGGTGAATGTTAAAAGCATTATAAAAGCCAAACCCCAGATACTGAGACCCCATAATTTATACAGCAGTAAAATACACTTTGTACACTAGAGTCACTTCTGTAAAACACATTTGTTTTCATTGGTACTCAGCAGAATGGCTTTTCCTTGTTACAGTTTTAAGCAGTTCCACAGTCAGCTTTGTCAAAAAATTACTGTGCTATTTCTGACTGGAAATAAATACCTTCAGTAAATTGTAAAGTAGAAAACTGCAGGAAGTCTTCCAGGCAATTGGCTTCTATTATATATATAAGAATTACATGCTAATTTGTGTTTTTTAGATAAACGCATAAAACAGACCTGCAGAAGTCAGACTGTTTGCAGCGTGATTCCCATTTGCATTAAGGTTCTTGCTGCTAAACAGCCAGCTGAATGCAAAAGCTCAGGCAGTATATTAGGACAGGGGTCTTCAGCCAACAGAAACATCCTGACTTAATTTCTTCAAAAATGCTATTTGAAGAAAAATGGATTTATTGTCTTTGCTAGCATCAACATCAGATATATATCTTACAAAACACAGCCTGCACAATGCACACGAGCAATGGCATAGGTTTCACCTACGTATATCTTTCATAATTTCAACTTGGAAAAGGTTATATGATTTAGAGATTATCGTGTTTTAAGGCCCTCAGCAGCTTGCTCACTCACTCCCCCCTCTTTCTTCCCCAAGTCCCAGAGGGATGGGGAGGAGAATCGAAAGATTGCAACTCCTGCAGGTTGAGATAAGAACAGTTTAGTAACTAAGGTATAACATAAATCACTACTGCTAATAATTATGACAAGGTGAATACAAGCAAAGAATACAACAGCTCACCAAGTATACCCAGCCCGACCAAGCACTATACCCCCACCCTTCCAGGTCTCTGCTTTTCGTTTTTTCATCCTGGGCAAGATGTGCTATGGTATGGAATACCTCTTTGGTCAGTTTGGGTCAGGTGTCCTGTCTCTGCTTCCTCACAGCTTCTCCTCCTCCCTGGCAGAGCATGAGGCTCAGAAAGTCCTTGGTCACACTAAACATTACCAAGCAGTAACTGAAAACACTGGTATTATCAGTGCTATTCTGAGGTCCAAAATCAAAAACACAGTGCTGTGCCAGCTACCAAGGAGAAAAATGATTACTACTGCTGAACCCAGAACAGAGATAAAAGTGAACTCACTCCATGGCTATGTATGCTCTCTCAGCTAAAGGTGTTACCATTGGAAGGATAAATGGGCACTGCCTCAGTCCAATTGCCTGTTCTACTGTTTCCCCTTCTTCAGTGCATTTGTCACGTCTTTCAGTCTGCTGCAGAGTTTGTGTTTGTGCTGTATGCTGTGCTAATGAAGTTCTCAAAAATGCTTTAGTTTGGTTCTGTAAGTTGTTTGGGAGTTTGTAATCAAAGCAATTTAAAGATTCAAATCCTTAATCAGAATGAAAGAACCCTTCAGAAGAGGCGTCTTATGTGAAAAAGAACTTTTGGCTGTGATTTATTGTCTACTTTGAGCCAAAATATTCTGACAAATTAGAACTGAAAGTGTTAGAGATTACTTCTGTTTTTAGATTCTCACACCCCTCCCCCCTATCCTGGGTTCAGCAGTAGCAGTCACTTTTCTCCTTCTTAGTAGCTGGTGCAGTGCTGTGTTTCCGACTTTCAGCCTGGGAACAGTGCTGATAGCACCAATGTTTTTAGTTGTTGCTAAGTGATGCTTACTCTGACCAAGGACTTTCTGAGCCTCATGCTCTGCCAGGGAGGAGGGAAAGCTGTGAGGAAGTGTGAAAACTAGTCAAAGGGGTATTCTTACTGCAGAACAGCATGCCCAATATATAAACTGGGGGCAGTTACCCAGAAGGACTATATTGCTCCTTGGGTTGGGTTGGATATCAGTCTGCGGGTGGTGAGCAGTTCTATTTCCTTCTCTTGTTACTTCCCTTATCATTATTATTATTGGTGGTAGCAGTACTGGTTTGTTATACCTTAGTTACTGGACTTTCCTTGTCTCAGCCCGTGGGAGTTACATTCTTTTGATTCTTCTACTCCTCATCGCTTCAGGAGCTGGGAGGAGGAAAAAGTGGGGGGAGTGAGTGAGTGGCTGCCTGGTTCTGAGTTGCTGGCTGGGCTTAAACCATGACACCGCCCCCCAAAGGAGCAAAAATTCGCTGTTCTTTGCTTTAAAAATGCAAGTATGCAGGATGGTCTTGGTGGTAACAAAAAAGGCTGCAAATGGCATTTTCCAGGTGCCCTGTCTCTTTGGAGTTTTTCCCTGAGTCCAGTCCCTCCTGGGTTCAGTAGACAGAAATTTCACTGTGTGAACCTAGCTGAATTTAGTGGGTCCATTTGATACTCTGTTTATGCAGATTATTCAACAAAAATTGCACTAATTCCAGCAAGACAGTTGAGTATTGTGTCTCCATACTTAAAATCAAGTGGGCTGTTCTTAATCAAGTTTCATGTTGAATCTATTAATTTTACAATTATCAGTAAAATTTTTGATAGGCTTTGATAATAAGACTGACAATCTACATAATCAAAGAAAATCATACAAATGTCATTTTAAAACTACGTGCCGAAAAGAGCATAAGCTGTGCATTACTGACAGAGCTGGTCCCCAAGCTGTCCAGAATTTGACATGTGCTGCATGAGTAATAGTTTTGGGGTCTTTGTAATAAATGAGTAGAATATTTCCTTTTTTTCCTTATTTGAGGAGATTTTAGTTTAGGTTTGATTTAATGTATTGTGTTTTATGACATTTACAAATAAGGGGGAGATTTCTTCTGGCTGTTTGAGCTCTCATTCCATGGGTTCTCTTATACTTGGGATCTTACTTAAGTCCTCCCCAACCTCAAATGTTGAAGAAAGAGTATCTGTGAACCTAGGCAGCATGTCAATGCTGTGTTCTCTATTTTCTTCTTTTTCCTTGATGGAGTATGAATAAAACCAAAAATTTACTTGAACAGAAGATGAAACCACATATTATCTGTTCTCCCAGATTTTTTTTCCTAATAGGTTCTCTTAACAGAATTTGAAAAAAAAAAAAACTTATTTATGAACTAAAAGCAAATTGGCTGACCTAAAATTTCAATGTACCTTCCATCAATGGATTTAAATAATGAAATTATGCAGGCATTTCTCAGTATTTAGGCAATCAAATTAGTAAATGCTGGAAATGCCACCAATAATGCCAGTTCTTGTCCTGTTTACTTTCTGTGTTTGAAATCCTATATGGCTTTAGCTGAAACCATTCAGCAAATTGTTTGAGGCAATCATTTTAAGTGTTGCAGTTGACATGGCCAATGGACAGGATGCCATCCAGTGGAACTTGAACAGGCTCAAGAGGTAGGCCCATGCAGCCCTTATGAGGTTCAGCAGAGCTAAATGCAGGGTCTTGCATCTGAGGCAGGGCAACCTTTGGTGTCAGTTCAGGCTGGGGGATGAAGTGATTGAATACCCTTGATCAAAAGGACTTGGTGGATGAAAGACTGGACATGAGCCGGCAGCGTGCATTTGCACCCTAGAAGGCTAGCTGTATCTTGGCGGCATCCAAAGGGGTGTGGCCAGCGGGCCTACAGAGGTGATTCTGTCCCTCTGCTCTGATGAGATCCCACCTGGAATGCTGTGTCCAGCTCTGGAGTCTTCAGTATCGGAAAGACAGGGATCTGTTGGAGAAGGTTCAGAAAAGGGCCATAAAAATGATCAGAGGGGTGGAGCACCTCTCCTGTGAGGTAAAGCAGAGAGAATTGAGGTTGTTCAGCTTGGAGAAAATATTCAAGGGAAACCTTATTGCAGCATTTCAGTTCTTAAAAGGGGCCCATAAGAAAGATGGGGAAAGACTTTAGCAGGGCCTGTTGCGTTAGGACAAAGGGTGAAGGTTTTAAACCTAAAGAAGGGAGGCTGGTAAAACACTGTAACGGGTTTCCCAAGAGAAGTGGTAGAAGCACCATCCCTGGAGATGTTTTAGGCCAGGCTGGATGTGATCCTGGGTGACCTGCTCTTGTTGAAGATGTCTCTGCTCATTGCAGGGGAGTTGGACTGGGTGAGCTTTGAAGGTCCCTTACAACATAAATTGTTCTATGATTTTTTGATGCTATGATCTGAGTTTAGCTTCCATTTCTTCAGTGATCGTTCAGTGTATATATTTACCTTTGTTCATTCCAACCTGCAGAAAGTGGTTCGTTTGTCATTTGGCAAAAATCTGGAGATGTGATCCCCAAATCCTTTCTTTATTCAACCAGAAGTTTGAATTCTGCTGAGCTATTCAACTTCAAGACCGTTTGTGCTATACTTTGTCATGAATAGAAGTATCAGCTCCTAAAAGATGGCTGCTGCTTCACAGTACTATTTTAAGTTTATCAGAAGGATTCCATCTTTCTCACCTTTTTGTGTAGACATGGGCTTAATAAGTTGTTCTACTCTTTGGTCATGAAGTATTTTTCCTTGAGGTTTGCCATTTGTAAAATGAGATTAATATTTCCCTATTCCATAAAAAAAAGAAGTAAAAAATAGTGATCTTAAATGACCATAAATGTACTAGCTTCTTACAGTTTCATTCCAAATCTTTAGCTAGGTTAAGCTTGTAATCTTTATGACAATATAGATTGATTTATATAATTGCTTTTGACGTCCATTATCTGATCTGATGTTTTCACAGACTAATGACAGAACATTTCAAATTTCCCTAGAAGCTCCCATATTTATTTATTTATTTATTTTACATTATGTTCTCTGTTGCTGGGCATATGGCAATGGAATGTCAGTGAAGATAAATAATGATCTGCTGGTCTGCTAGAAAATGAATTTTTGTGTCCAGCAGACAACTGCTTAAAGTCCTTTCTTAACATTTTCATGTGGCCGAGCTGGTAAACAGATAAATACAAAGCACTACCTGTGCCTGGCAAGCTCTATCTTTTTCTGTCTATCTTCCCCATCCAGTTGTTGCCTTTTGCTTAGAGCATTTGCTCTTTGAGCTTCTTGGTTTGAGTGGGTTTGAAATCTCTCGTATATGTGAGAAAACTAGCTGTTAGTTTTAACTCTAATGGGTTGTTTTACTGCTCTGTAAGCAACCATCCAAAAAAAAAAAAACAAAACCAAAACCAACCTACTGTACCTGATAGTTAAACTGGAATTTAAAAGTATATTCCCTGTTTCTTCAGCTGAGAGTAAAACTGAGCAAATCTGAACTGAGTATATTTTTGATATGGCTATTGCATAAGGACCCAGGAACAGGGAGGAAGACTGGAGGGATAGGTAGTTTATTTTCTTATACTATCTGCTATAGCTGGAAGATGTATTGAAGCTGTGGGGTTTTCCGTCTTTTTTGTCACATCCAAGAAGCAATGCTCTCCAAACCAAATAGGCTGACACCTAAAAAGTGGAAAAAGACACTTACACAAGGCAGGGTAGGAGGCTGTAGATATTGCAGTCTCACACATTCAGCCTGCTACACTCTACACTGTGCACGCACGTGTGTGTGATACTTGTAAGAAGAATGCCCTCACAATAAAAGGATTATGTTCCAAAACCCTATACCTGAAAAAAAGAAATCCCTCACTAACCTCTGAATGTGGAGAATAATGCTGCTGAAGTGTTGCTGGTCCTTAAACTGTATGTGTGGTTTTGGAAACTGTAATAGTAAACCAGATATGTGTCTGCTCTGTGTTTATATTATTCTAAGGCCAAGCAGTGACAGACCACCACTAGTTTAATTTGGAAGTTATAACTTTATAGAGGATATTTTTACTTTCAATACATAACTTATATTCACATCAACTTATTTCTCCTCTATCCTTTTTACAATGTGTTTTAACAGTAATAATAAAACACAAGCCCATATGATACAGATATAAAAGAAGAAATTATTCATAAAATTTTAGTATATAAACTGACTTTATAACAAATTTGTGGAAAGTTTGAACATTATATATTTCTGTTTTTTTTTTTTCTCAGTAGGACTGTTCTATTGCCGTTCTTCACAATTGCAATGAGACTGTTTTATTAATGGCCTAGTTATTAATGACAATGCTACCGAGCCTTTTTTTTTTTTTTTTTTTAATAATTATTGCTTTGCAACTGAAATATAAAATTTTTAACTGGATAAAAATAATATTATTAAAATCACCCTGGAGGCAGATCTGAGGTGAAATTATGTTTTTTATTTGAAAAACCCTATTGGACTTTTGGGAACATTAATGAAAGCAGGTGTTCCACTGTATAAATTGCAGAACGTTTGCTAATGTGATAGCAAGTCTGAGCATTATAAAGACAGGTGTGGCACAGCATTATTCATAGGGACTGTTCTGATGACAGTCAAAGGTCCTTTTATAGGTCACTGCACAGGAGTTAAATTTTTGTCGTGTTATAACCTTCATATTTCTGTCTCTTGGGTTACGCATCAGCAAATTAGAAGTCTACTTTACCTTTTCTCTTCATTAGCTGGGGCATGAGCTTCATTCTGCTAATGTTCATGTAGCTTTGGCAACCATGCATTCCAAGTCGTCAAAGCAATACATGGTTGGCAAAGCAATCTCCATATCAGTGTGTCCTTTTAACTGTAAGACTGATCTCACTGGAATTGATGCAACTGCTTAAGTGTTTTTCAGAACGATTGCTAGAAAATGCATAAAATTTTGATAAGACTGTTTGGCTTTAAAGTGTCATAAATACTGCTGTAGATACCTTGTTACTTTGATGTTCTTCGTGAAATGTTTAGGTTAGTGCATTCATTCAATTTTTTTCTGTAATGAAAAATCACTACAGGAGCATTAATTATGTTTTCTGTTAAGAGTTAAAAAGTCCATTTAAAGCTACTGACATACTTTGCTTTTGTACATTTGTGTGAATGTATGGCATTGCATCATTCTACCATCCAGTTCTATTCTTAGTTTGTTGGTCTCAGTAGTAAGCTATTGGAGAAGTATCATTTCCTTCCAGCTCTGTTTTTGTGCAGCTCTAAAAGTCAAAAACCTCCTGATCTTGTTTGGTCATAATTTTTCATTCAGTAAAAATGATGTATGTAAACTGAAGAGAAGGAAAACCTTGGTGCTAACCTCACAGGCGTGTGTTTAACCTAGGGAAGATGTTCAAAGAGTGCATTTCAGATTCACAGGTCTTGGACTGCTTAGTGTAGTGGGAGGCTCTTGTGTTTATTCTTCCATTTCAGGGAGTCTGATTTATGAACCACTGCTTTCTGAAATCAGCTTCTCATTAATGCCGCACGCAGATGGAGCTGCTGATATTTACCCACTGTATCGTCTTATAAGTAATAATAATAATAAAAATTATATAGAGATTATGTAGAGATTAGATGTGTTTCCCCACAGCAATATGAATATTGACTCAGGAAAGCTCTTTCTGCCAGATCAGAAACATGCCATTTTTTTGCAGCCTCAGAGGTGAATACTGGTATTGAGTGGTGCTCAGAAAGCATAATTACATGTTTTAGTGGCTCTGTGCTTCACTGGTCTAGGCAGGAACAATTCCTGTTGATACCTGATTATGAAAGAAAAGCTTTTTCCCCTTCAGAAAATATTTAGTCTTTAAATTGGAGAATCTTACTTGACCAAAGGCTCATGTGGTAGGTTTCTGTTTATATGGTATTCTTTTGCATACAGAAGTTTGAATTACAATGAAATTTTGACTGAGCTAAATTCTGCTGTCTTAAGCAGCTGTCAAATATGGCAACTAACATCCTGCAGAAGAAATCTGTATTTTCTAAGGTGGAGAAACAAGCAAACAAAAAAAACAAAACACTTTTCTCCACCAAGAGGGAATGCAGAATAGGAAGCAGAGCAGGAAAAATGAGTGAGTGAAAGGAATGTAATCGTATGAGACAGGAGTTTTATTACTGAATAACATTAAACATATGTAACAATACGTTATTGTATTTGTAATTAAATCTAGCACAAGAAAATATGCCAGCCCATCTGGAAGATAGATGAACACAAATGTTGCCCTGATTTACAGCATAAGATCCTGATCTTTTTGGGGTGCTATTAGTCTTCAACTGGATACAGTAAGGATACAGAAACCATGAGAAATGAAATGTTTTTCCTGGTTGACTGTTCAAACAGCCTATGATTTCTATGATTGGTGACTTTTGATGCCTGGGGCTATGTGGGATGTATGGGGGTCTGAAATCTTCATACTTTCAGCAACAGAGTGGTAAGGGGAAGAGCTTTGTGTGGCCTTTATCCGTAATGTAGAATCAGGAACATGTATATTGGGCCTGAGTTACCATGTGTATGGTGGGTTCATCCTTGTGAAAAGGTGTATATTAACAGTATAGTACCTCAGGTACAGGTTCACAGAATATGAGATCTGAGGGCAATAAATGTATTGTTCACGTTTGTTAGAATATCAGCAGCTAAAGAGCATCTGAAAAAGGTAAGTTCTTTTATTTTTCTTGTTTAATGGCACAGATATGAAGTACCTTGTACAGTTTCTGCATGAGTCTCTCTCTTTAATTCTTATACAACATCTCTCTTTTACACAATGTAATAATATATGCATATTGAGGTCAGAATTTGATGCTTAAACTCATTATGCAAGATGGTGTGTATGAGGAGAGAGAGTGATCCTAGACAGATAATAAATACAGGAGAATGTCAGTATTTTAGAACTGCTTCATACAGAAAATTATATGGTAATATATTGCACTTGTTGCATAAAACAAAAAAACTGTCTATAAGTTGTAGGGGGAATGCCTTTTAGCAGCATCTCTGGATGCTAGGGTGCTGTGCATGAAGCTGACCTCCAGCCAGCACCTTGAAAATCAGCCCAGGAGCCATGGTGAATAAGTTTTGAGAGTAAGTTTTTCTCTCCAGATGAAGTGCTTAAAGAAGCCAAGTGTTTGTGCAAATGAATAGCAATTTTTTTTGCTGTTTTCATTTCCTTTAAGCCAATTATGAATATTTCTTCAGCTAACTAGGTTTTCAAAAGACTTCCTTACTCTGTTGTTTCAGGAAAAAAAAAACTTTTTTGTCAGCTGTACTCAGCTACACAGAGAAGTACAGAAGCTTCCATTGCTAATCTCTGTTTTATCATCATTTATTTGTAGCCTCTTCAAAATCTTTCCAGGGGTCATTATACTTAGTTGTGGAGTCACATTGGATTTCAAATCAACAAGCTTTTTGTCTATGGGTGGATGGAAAAGATTTGCTTCAGTAAGAGTACAGCTGCAGATGTAGAACATTTCCTTGAAAACAGCCTAATACAGAACTTGGTTAAATCCTACTAAGAGCACTCTTTAGAAGAAAACTACAACTTGTTCTGAGGGTGGTATTTATGATCTTAAGGTCCTTTCCAACCCTAACTATTCTATGATTCTATGATAACTTCACTTAACTGAACCTTTGTTTGCTAATCCTAAAATGTGTTGTGTGTAATCATGAGGGCATGATTTGCTATAATAACTGATGTGAATACTGTTACTGCATTTAAATATTCAGTACAAAAACATTTGTCTGGGCATCATGAAAACTTTCTGTGTACTTCAGATTGGTAGCAGAAACAGTCATGTATTTGATTTACAGAAAGAAAAAAAATAAGGTGAAACAGGCCCTGAGGCAATGGTACGAGAATATTTTAGTAGCCCTAGGGCCTGCAGGGGATTATAACAGGGGGCATAGTCCTTCTTTTCTCCTCTGATCAATAGCTGCTGTGTATATGAATCAGGTCTCATTTTCAGATAACCTACTTTGCAAGCAGCAGGAGCTCGCTCTTTAAGTCCCAGTCTGCTTCCCAAGGTTATGGATTTGAAGCACCATGAGAATAAACTGTATAAAAAGGCTGGATGAGTGATTGTGTGCTACAAGGGTCCACAGAGTGTGAACTGTCTTTCCTGATTCTAAAAATACCTCTGTTATATGTAATCTTGCCTCTGGTACTTATCAGGCCAATATGTATGTATGCTGACCCATTTTATGAAAAACAGATGGTTGGTTTCCCAACAAATACTTTGTTCTAGAACACATGATTTCCTACTGGTTTATGAGCTGAAGGATGCTGTATCTTCACAGTCAAGTAAAATTTTACTTCTGATGAATGCTCAGCATATCACAGTTTTGAAATGTTGGAGAGCAAAATGAGGGTTTTTTCTGTCTCCTGTGTTTTCTACAGAAGGCATAATATTTAACATTGTCTGTCTTCAAAACCATCAGCTAGTACCTCCTGAACCTTCCTTACACAGTGTTACAGCATACATTTTTAAAGCCAATCAACTTCTGAAAATGTAGATAATGACAGAGTTATGGATGTTTGTACCATAGCAGAGAGATTTCCACCTCCACTTTCTCAGTTTGGCAGGAGAAGTATTTGCCTAATTTGCTTGGTGCTATGAAAGCTGCCTCATCTCTTCAGTCTTATGAAACCAATGCCTGTTAAAGAGCAAAGCGTGTTATGGGGCTTGAGATTCGGTGATGATAAAGGCCTGTATTTTCCATTTAGGCAACTGTGGCCGCTATTTCTCTGGTACCCAGCATTTCACAAATGCTGTGACCACCAGCAGTAGTGAGAGAAAGATATTTTGTTCTTTGTGAGTCCAATCTATGAGCAGCTAGTTACCATTCTGAGAGGCTTTTTAGCATGTAGATCATCTGATTTATGTTAGACTGAATAAATGTATTTACTGCATCTCAGTAATGATAAAGGCAGCTAAAACCCCTGGCTATGTGAGATTGCATATTATTTCTACTAGGGATGGAGAATTTAATGAAATTGTTTAGCAGATGAAGCACTATAGAGATCCCTTTAGATAAAATGAATGGCTTTATTTAATACTGTTCTCCTGAGATGGAAGGGAGCAAGTATATCGAAAAGGCATCATGTTTAATCTTATCATTTTCATGTACTAAAAGCTTTCATGAGTTATTAGGTGAAGCTATGAGTGGAAAATATGTACATAACAGATGAACAGTTCAGTCAAGTATGTTGTTTAGTTTTTGAGAGGGCAACATTACTTATGATCCTGACCAGAATGATACCCAAAAGGGGTAAGCTGAAGCCACCATTATATGAATCACCTACCAAAATAAAATTGCACTGGAAATGGGTGAAAAGTGTACAATGTGAGAATTGTTGTGTTCTTGAAGATATGAAAATAATCTTATGAGAATGCTTTTCTGTAGCACCAAAGAGCTATTTCAGTGTTAGAGACAAAATACAACTTCCAGCAGCTGGGAAAAGAGTCCTTGGGCTTTTTTTTTTTTTTTTTTTAAATCTACAGAAACCAATTTTTGGATTTAGCAAATGTTACGTTTCTGCCACTATTCTTGCACCAAGTCTGGCAAGTCACTGCATCAGTCTAGCGCTGTCTGCATCTGTGTCTCCCGGTGGTGATAAATACGAGGTGTCGACTAATGGCAACAGAGGATAAATGTGAGCTGTATAGGAGGACAGTATGAACAAGCCCAGGGCTGAGCTCAGCATATGTAACTGTACACAAGCCGTGTCTGCATGGTGATTTATGCAGCTTATTAAAGCAAGCCATTAGTAGTAGCTGCCATGTTTGATTAATTTAATAACAGACTGAACAAAACATATGGCAGTGTATGTGAAGATATGTACTTTGGCAGAGGCTGTATATAGATAAATACTATGGCTTTGACAGTCTGAAATCTGTTAATGCTTTGGTAGATTAAAATTATCTGTGGAGGATGAGTAATACATTAGGACCACTTTTACAGGAGAAACAATGCCAGGATGCATATAAAGAAGCTGTGATTCAGTTTCTGTTATTTTCCATTGTTTTTTATACGCTTTTCTATTGATATGAAAATAAAACCTTTATAGGTTCATGTATTCCTTTTAGCACAATCCTTCTCTTCTCTTCCCCTGCCTTTGCAGCATCTGAAGTCTATGCAATAGTAGGCAATTTTTTTGTGAGGAATGCAAAGCATAGTTGGACCCATTTTTACCTGAATATGCTAGGAGTCGTGTGTACAAACCAGATTTTATTTAGGATTTAAAACACCAGAAGAATATCTTACCTACCACACCTGATCATGACTTTCTACTGGAGAGAACTATGAGCTTTTTCTTCAGTGCTTCCCTGCTATCTTTTTTAGGATTATTCTGTCTCTATGCTGATACTGTTCTGTGAAAACAGTTCTACCTTCTGCCAACTCTTTTTCTAGCAAAGCACAAGTTGTGGCTCTGTTTTTAAGCCTCTTAAGCTTTGGTGCATTTGAAGAACACGAGATTATTCTTTTCTTGTTTGAGGTCCCTTCCCCTCTCATCACATCCCTGGGTGGAGTAAAAGCTCATCTTGTATAAAAACTAATTTTGTTTTACTGATTTTATTTACAGTGTTTTGTTTACTGCATGACATCACTCTAGGACAGCTTAAAAAATTATCTTAATGTGCATGTAAGTTGATGTTAGGTGTGGGAGGTCAGACCTGAGGAGAAAATGGCATGCCTAAAATGCTGTCTTCTTGTGATTCCATCACTGACTCCTGTCTCTCCAGTGTTTCATATAATGGAAGAGTTTCTTCTTTCCTCCTCATGTTTTCTTTGGAATTATTGATTTTGTAGTATTTTACAATTAAATTATTCCAGTTTGCTCACAGTTTAACATGGCAGTAATATATGCAAGGCCCAAATCTAGATTGAACAGAGCTGGCAAAAGTTAGAGATGGATGGGATGCATCAGTTATATATTTCTTAATAGAATCACAGACTGGTTTGGGTTTGAAGGGACCTTAAAACTCAGCTAGTTCCAATTCCCTGCCATGTGCCAGGACACCCTCCCCTAGACTAGGTTGCTCAAAGTATCAGCTAACATGAAGGAGCTACCCTTTTTTGGTTTTATTCTGAGGGAAAAGCTGAATATTGTTGCAGAGATTTCCTGTTTATTTTTCATGAAGATGATGCAGTTTCTGCCCTGCATTTTGTGGCTCTGGGGAGTAAGACAAGGATAAACAGTGTAACCAAAGAAGAAGAAAAAAAGTATTTCTGTTGCCTCAAATTGATCTAAATGAAAATAGGATTTCTGAAATTGCAGGCAGGAAAAGTTGTACTTGATCAGTCTAGGAATTACAGCTTGTATAATGTTTCATAAATTTTTACATGATTCCTCGTTTCATAATTTAGTCACTTTTTTTTTATGTGGTTTCTTTTGTATGGTTGTATTTTTGTGTGTGTTTTTTTTTTTTTCTTTTTCTTTTTCTTTTTTTTTTGGGAAGATTAGATGGGATTTACAACTAATGAAAAACTTACTGTGCTTGGTACTTTCCAACTGGAGAAAATGGAGTTATGCCATGAACAAACTGATGGCAAAACTATTTTAACTCATTGGGATGTTAAGGGTAAGGAGCCTTTAAACTGTCAAACAAAATCACTTAAGTGTACAACACTGACAGTAAAATGGGGGAGTGGGGGGAAATAGTAGATAAATATGTTCCCCTGGCCTAACTTCTCTTAGAAAAAATTACAAAGAAATAACCCCTTCCCCCCTCCCCCCCCCAAAAAAAAAAAACCAACCCAAAACATGGTATCTATGAATTAAAGGGTATATTATGAAAACTCTTCTTACTACTGTCTGTATATTAAATTAACTGGATTAGAACCTGAATAACAGTTTAAAGACTTAATTGAAAACCTCTTACACTGTATTGACAACCCTTCAGGACCAGGTTTAATTCTGGAAGCCTCTTCTGTATCCAGGGGCAAACAGGTAGGAGGGGGTGAAGGGCAATAAACAGGAATTTTTGGCATGACTTGGGTGCATGAATAGTCGTTGGTGCACATGAATCCAAATCAAAAGAACAGACTAATGAAGCCAACAAAAGCAGTTTTTACCATCATTAGCTGCAGAAAGATACAGGTCTGCTCCTCATGGTTTGTGTTGACTTCTTGAAATGAGTGGCATACATACAAGATGAAGGTAAATGCATACAAAAGGTATTGTTCAACACATCCTAAAAGCAGATGCTTCTGAGGTGGGGAGCCATTGAAGCATAACATTTCAAAGTATTCACCATTCTTGAGGGCACTGAGATTATAATTGTGAAAGACTGTATAGATGCAGGTGGATCCATGGCTCATGCAGAAAAAAAAAAAGCAGAAGGCTTGATTCAACGAATACTTATTAGTAAGTATGATGTTTATTGATCTGGGGGATGTGTGTGTGTGGGGGTGTTCCTGTGAAAATGCCTGCTGCAGAAACACAGAGCTAGTGTTAGTTTTTCAGCTGTTAAATAAAACAGTGAGCTTAAGAATGACAGGTAGCAGTAATAATACAGGGAAAAAATAATGACCCCCTTGGGATAGAAAGAGATAGAGACTAACCCTTCTTGTATTTGCATGGAACATATACTGGCTTTTGTGTCCTATAGACACTGTTTGTTGAAAGAGTGTCTAAAAGTAATTTTTGACAGGAACTAAGAAGCAACTTTAAACTAAAACGTGAATGTGACCTCATTTTTTTCCCATTTCTTTTTTTATGGCCACTGAAACTACTCATGGTATAGAAGCAGATTATGAGAAAATATATTGTTGCTTTTAAAACTGTTAGCACTCCATGAGATCAGCAGGGCTTGGCACTTTTGATTTTCTGTTTGTGTGTAAAATAAAGCCATCACTGTATGAAATGTGTACCCAACATAAAAAAAAACAAAGAGTCTAGAAATACAAAATCAAGTCAGAATTGTAAATAAGCTTTTTTAAAAAGCAAACTTTTGAAAATATCTGAGTCATCCTTGGTTTTGCCTGTCAGATTAATGCCTCATGGAGATGTGTTAATGGTTATTTTGCATTTTCTGTATTTTCTCCAGCTGTTTGTTTTGTCATTTCTTTGGCTTTTGTTGTGTTTTTGGCTTTTTGTTTTATCTCACGTTATTTCTTTCCAACTTTATGGCCAACTAAAACATAGTTCAAGTCCAGGGCTCAGCAGAGCATTCGAAGGCAAGTAGAAAGGGCTGAGATGAGGAAGTCTTGCTGTTGGGCAGCAACATTTGCTAAGTTGATATGCGGAAGCTCCTTAACATTTGCTAAGCTGATACGTGGAAGCTCCTTCCTCCATCTGGCCATATGTAATCCGAGCCTTTTTCCTCAGTCCTGGGGAGAGCAGGTCTGGAAGCTGAGCCTCATCATCTGTGTTTTTCAGTTCTGGGTTATGCTGCAGTTTTGCTTTTACCGTACAACATGCAGTGTCTTTCCTATCCTTCTACAGGAAAACTTGCTCAGTTCTGATGAGACTAATCTATTAATGTGAAGGGAAGCGATGGGGACTGCATTTCTGTATGGTTTACTGCCAAATGCTTGTGAACAAAGCTTGCAGGTTCAGCCCTCTGGCAGAGGAAGGTACCTGTGCATTTCGATTACGTTTTCTAGGCATACAAAGCAAGGTCTATTTAGGCCTGCAAGGAGAACTTTACACAGGGCACTTGTGTTTCATGGAAAATCATTTGTGATTTATGATGGGGACTTAAAATTTAAGAACCCTTCACACATCTTAATTTAAAATCACCAGATTCATACTGCTTTCTTTATGGGAAAGGTTGTTTATTTTGTGAAGCTACCCACTGAAATAGAGTCATGTGGAAGAAAGATGTTTGTGGGTTTTTGCTGCAATTTCGCGTGCTGTTCTCAGTATCTGCTAAACTGTGAAATTCAGTTAAATCATTTCAGTCATCTCTTGGCTGCAGGAAACGTGTGACTTGGAGATACAAAGAATTATGAATTTGATGAAGAGTTAAGTATCAGTCATGTGAATGTTTTTATACAATTTCTGCTGACTTTGTTACAGCCAGATGATGCACTCAGTTTTACAGGGCTTCCAGAGAGATCGATTAATATTTCTTTAAATATTAAAAACAGATAATGCAAGAGAGTACTGAGGAGTACCTAAAAGAGCAAAGAAGCTCCAAGGAATGCTTTTCAAATTTATTTCCTGTTTTCCAACACTGAAATCTTGTTGAAGTCACTTAGCGTATTGGCTTCTATAGACTCATGCAGGAAATGTTCTGTACCGAATTATGAGCATATTCTCAAGTTCTGCTTGAGAAAATACCAAAATTACCTTGAAAGCACTCACCTGTTATTTTTCTTGCTAAGATTTTGGAGGAATATTTTTCCAGTTCTGAACAGTTGAGTTCTTTAACAGGGCTTTTTGGAGGGCAGGGTAGGCATAGGATCTTGTCTGCATGTCTGAGCTAGCTGCAGTTATAAAATGCTAATATATGGGACTATCTTTTGCCAGTAAGCTGTTTGGAGAAAGAATAACAGGAAATATTCCGTCAGGAAAAACAAATGGCGCAAAATGCAGCTGTGAATTTTGTTATAATGCTTCAGCATTTAAATATGAGATTAAAATCCTCTCTGTTCCTGTTCTTGAGTTGTTCAAATGCTATTGTTATTACAGATGTCAAAGGAGATGAAGCAAACAGCTATGGGTGTCTGTTAACATGTAAGTTATATTTGGAATTTTTATGCCAAATATATATATGTCTTCTGCATTTTGGGTGCTCTTTACCATGTGCTTGTTTGGGCCATTACAAAGTATCCTGTGATAATCTCAGTTTAAGACTACTTGTGCCACCCACCATTTGTCCCAGTGCAGCAGTATGCAATATCTTAGTTTTGCTTTTGTTTTAAGCCAGAGTGATACCCTCACTAAGTTTGCAAATGACACTAAGTTGGGCAGGACTGTTGATCTGCTGGAGGGTAGGAAGGCTCTGCAGAGGGATCTGCACAGGCTGGGCCAATGGGCCAAGGCCAATTGTATGAGGCACAGTAAAGCAAAGTGCCGGATCCCACACTTGGGTCACAACACCTTGTAATGCTACAGGCTTGGGGAAGAGTGGCTGGACAACTGCTTGACAGAAGTGAACCTGGGGTGTGGGTCAAGGGAAAACAGCTTTAAGTTGTTCCAGGGAAATATATCTTCACCAAAATGATTGTCAAGCACTGGAACAGGCTGCCCAGGGAAGCAGTGGAGTCATTGTCCCTGGAGCTATTTAAAAGACGCATACATGTGGCAGTTAGGGACATAGTTTAGTGGTGTACTTGGCAGTGCTGGGTTAAAGGGTTTACTCAATGATCTTAAAGGTCTTTTCCAACCTAAACAACTCTGGTTCTATTATTTCATCTAAAATTAAGTCCATGCCATGTGTAAACCCCACTTGAAGGGCAAACATAGTTCTTGAGCACCTACGAGCCTTGCTCCTTTGTCTGGAGAAACCGCAGTATTGGCAGCAGCCAAAAGAGATGGTTCACATATGGCAGTAAATCAACAATGATTTGGTCAGTAACCTTTTAGGAAAATATTATAGGACAAAACCTTACTGTTTCAGTAAATAGCATCACACAAATATCTACTATCCATACATTACACACATTTACCAGCTGGTCATGAAGGACTGCAGCACAGTTTAGTCTGATCTGTAGACAATAGATTCTGTTCCTTTGGCGGGTTGGATAATAATGGGAAAAATCTCCTTTAATTGTAAGGATACATTCAGAGCCATACATGTAAAAAGTATTGTATATAGCTGGAAAACATTAAATCATAAGCACTCTATGAAAGTATATGATTGTCAAACCCTAAGTCTGAAATGTGAACTTCCAGCAACTTTTCCCTTAAATATTGAGAATATTTTTCCTCTTCTGTTCTCGTTTCCCAAGTGGTGAATTTTTTAATGCTTCCATGAATTTTAGATGAAGTCTACTTAAGTGGTGGACAGGTGTAACTTATCAGGGAACAAATGGGGAATAGCACAATCATTAATCACAAAGCAGAAGCCCTGGGCATGGAGTCAAAGATCATTGTCTGCCAAACAGTTTTCCACAGATTACTTGATAACAATATTAAGATTGATCACACAGTACTGATCTTTTAGGTGAGCTGACCTACTTTTAAAGGGGGTTCATCTGCAATTTCTCTGTAGCAAATAGAGATGTTGGCTTCTGTAATGTTGGCTTCTTTACTAATAAGATTCCAAACATGTACAACCTTAACCCTATTTAGGAAGAAAGTGTGATGAATTCACTTAGTCAGTCCTCTTTTCTACAGGGGTGAAACATTTTTACAGATAGGCTTTCACACATTTGTATTACTACACTGAAGAAATATATAGTGAATGAGAAAGGTGTAAAGACCCTTTACAGTAAACAACGTGCTATGGAACGATACCAGATCCAATCCACTCCCTAGTCTCAATATGCAAAAAAAGGGTTTATCCGGGCAACTAAAGCCTGTTGGAGTACTCTTGAAGTTTACTGTAAAGTTGTCTAGTTTACCCATATATGGTTCCTTGTGAAGACAGAAAGATGGGTGTTGTCTTCTCACTAACAGTAAGAGGACATCCTTCTTTGCCAGATTGTTAAGTCCCTGCTACAGGGCATGGTGGGCTGTAAAAACTAACTGTTGGCAAAGCAGCACACATTCTCAACAATGAATTACTTAAGTATCCGAAAAATTTTAGCACATGTTAAATTATAGAATGATTTGGGTTGGAAGGGGCCTTAAAGGTCATCTAGTTCCAACCTGGCCTTGAGCACTTCCAGGGATGGGGCAGCCACAGCTTCTCTGGGCAACCTGTGCCAGTGCCTCACCACCCTCACAGGGAAGATCTTCTTCCTTATACCTAATCTAAATCTCTTCTCTGTCATGTTAAAGCCATTCCCCCTTGTCCTGTCACTACAGGCCCTTATCAAATCCCCTCTCTAGGTTTATTGTCAGGCCCTTTAGGCACTGGGAGCTGCTCTAAGGTCTCCCCGGAGCCTTCTCTTTTCCAGGCTGAACAGGCCTAGCTCTCTCATCCTGTTTCCATAGCAGAGGTACTCCAACCTGGCAGTATCTTCATGGTCACCTGTGAACTTGCAATGAGTTTCTGCCCCTCTTGTGTTAGAGGCCCCAGAGCTGCACACAGCAGGGGGGGAATCCCCTCCCTTGGTCATGCTGCTGGGAATGCAAACCATGATACAGTTGGTTTCTTGGCTGCAAGAGCATGCTGCTGGGTCATGGTGAGTCTCTTGTCAACCGACACCCTCAAGTCCTCCTCCTCAAGGCTGCTCTCAATCCCTTCTCTACTCAGCCTGTATTTGTGTTTGGGATTGCCATAGCCCAGGTGCAGGACCTTGCACTTGGCTTTGTTGAACTCCATGAGACTCACATGGTGCCATGTCCCCAGCCTGTCCCAGTCCCTCTGGATCCCATCCCTTCCCGCCAGCCTGCCAACCATGCTACACAGCTTGGCTAACTTGCTGAGGGTGCACTCAATCCCGCTGTCCACGTCACTGACAAAGGTCAAAATCAGAAACATTATATGGAAAATTTTAGATTAAAGACTCAAAGTATATTAGATGATTAAAACCTAGATTTTTAAGAAGTGTTAATAAGAAGATGCTGATGTTAACTTATGGTAGCCATAGCAACCTAGTTCTTGCTTTTCTAACGTCTTTCGGTATTTGAGAGTAGGGAAGAGGGAACAGGTTTTGTTGTATCACAACCAAGTTTGCTTTGCCGAGATTATGCTTTGTTCTAGTTTTTCTGTGGTCAAATCACGTAATATCCAATTACTTTAATATAATCACTTCATGCCAGGAGGAGTAGCTAAGGTAAGGCAATAGACCTAAAGGAGCAGTCTGAAAACTGGGAGTTGAGTAGTCAGTTCCCTACTGTTTTTTATAAGATAAATTCTGAGGGGCCTGGCTCTCCCAGAACAGTCAGAGATTTCAGATTCTTAAACTGTTGATGCATGTGTGTTATGTGGGCCATGTAAAGCACACATATGATATTGCTGATGAGTTTAACAACTAGAGTCCTTTTTTTTTTGATCTTTGCCAAAGTGATTTTCCTGCAAAATGTTATAATACTTAAGAGAGAAATCTAGCTCTCAAGGGATGGTGATTTTAGAGCATGTAAGGAGTCTGTACTGAGTTGTACCTATGTTCAGTAGATGCCTGAATATTCAACCTCGCTTCCTGGAGCCCCTTCAGGTTGCATCAGCCCATTGTCCTTTACAGACACTGTCTGTTGTCAGTTGGTGCCTGACGGGTCTGGATTTGCGCGGACGAGGCTGACAGCATTTCACAGCAGATCTGGCTTTGTAGCTCTCCTAACGTGAAAAGCGCTGTTTTGGTTTGTGGGAAACTCCTTGCTCCTGTCTATTACCCTGCTCCCTCGCCCAGCTCTGTGCCTGAGCTGCTTTACTGGAGTGACTCGGGAAGAGCAAAGGGCCCTGGGTTAGAAACCTGCTCTCATGCTGCCACCTGCAGACGACGTGGAGGAGTCTCAGATGGGGACTTCAGCCTGACCTGGTTGTAAATGCTGTGGAGTTCCTTTCTGCGTGTTTCTTTTGGAAATAGCTTCAAGCAATTGAAGGTTCTCAAGAAATAAATTACAGCTATTTTTCCTGCAATTAATGAAACAAAAATGAAAAGCCTCTGCTTCAGTTAAAGGTGTGTGTTCCGTACAATCAGCTCTACTT
The DNA here is from genome assembly GCA_032466535.1 of Forpus xanthops. Lineage (NCBI taxonomy): Eukaryota > Metazoa > Chordata > Aves > Psittaciformes > Psittacidae > Forpus > Forpus xanthops. The sequence goes on along the minus strand of JASSUY010037928.1, from coordinate 2,475 downwards.
TCTTGTTCTATAATTTTTCATTTTAATTAGAAAACAAAAAGATCACTGCAGCAGGACAGAAATAACCAAATTGTCCCCAGTTAGTTTGGTTTTGGTCACCATAGGAATGAAAACCTCTAAAAAATGCATCTAGAGATAGGCATTTCAGAAAGACAAACTATTAATTGTGAACATCTTAAACACATTAAGCAGACATATAGAAGATAGACATAGCTAGCTCCAGGTATGGTTCTTTTATACTGCTTTAGAATATATGCTGCACATCGGCTTTTAGCAAGACAAAAAAGGGTAAGCCTATTCCCCATGTGTGCTGTTAGACTGTGCTCAGAGATTGTGTCTTGGAAGTACAGCTCTGCTAACAAACTGCTCCTTCAAGCATTCCCTTCTTGGAATGCCGCAGGTAGGATGTTCTGTTAAGCCAGTGCGTAAATGGTCTGAGTATAAACTGAAAAGAGAAACCTCAGTGAGAAATCTAATGTTTTAAAGGAATGTTAAAATATTAAGTTGGCTGTTGTTAATATTAAAATGTTCAACTTGAGTTGGCTGTCATTTATATTTTACATTTTAAATTCTAAAATGAGTAAAATCTTTTTTTATTAGCTTATAAAATAATGTTAATTCTATTCTTTGTGTATTCTGTATTCTAATTGCCAGTGTAAAATTCATACCTTAATTAGTAGAGCAGTGCCTCCTGTATATGGGAATGCTTGGTTGTTACTTTAAATAGTATGCCTACCTGGTGCTATTATTGATAATTGATATTTTGATCTTTTTTTGTAACTGGCAAAACCAGACAAAATACTATTAACAATATATTTTTTTTTAATAAAGAATTTAAAGCATTCTGCTTTGTCAGGTGATTCACCAAAAAACATTTCCCAAATTACATGAAAATAGAGATGAGCCCTGGTTTTTTTTCTTTTTTACCTGTAAGACTCTTTTAGTATAAGAATATACTTTAATGTGAAAAAAGTGAACAAGCTGTAGTTAGGTGGCTGCCCATTACCCCCAAACCAACTAAGTAGAGGCTGGGGCTGCTTTTCCATGTCCAGGCTGTAAGTCAGATTCCTTAACAGTTCTAAACCAGTTTCACCCCGAAAGTGATTATTTTTATGTAGTGGTGGTGAATAGAACAGTCCCACCATGGCTGCAGCAGGTGCTTTACTGTCTCGCCCACGAAGAAACAAGGCAGTAAAAAATTGACTTTTGAGCCACACCAAACTCATAACCCCAATGCATGGCTCTAACCTTGGCTTCAGCCCCCTGAGGGTGGCTTGGGAGGCCCAGCTACAGCCCCAGGGCTGCCAGCCTCTGCGCCCCAGCAAAAGCACTTGAGAAGGCTGGCTTCAAACCTCATCTCCTTGCCAGAGTGGCTGAAGCCCTCGGTTCCTGCCCCTTAACCAGGTGGTTTAGTGCTGGTCTGTAGGATTTCTGCAGTGTGGCTGCTTCTGAAGATTCATAAATGCGCTTTTTCTCTAGGGGACAGTATGAATGCCTCCCTAGAAAAGCAGTCCATGGATGCTGTGGCTTCATGTGCAGAAAACAGATTATTAGCTCATTTCACTACATGTCTCACCGCTTTCCCATCCAGTCTGTACCCACTAGCACTTTTGCAGCTAAGAGAAAAAGGGTGGGACAAGGTATCAGGCATCTCTGCAGTGGAAAGGCTCTTGGTGTTAGAAGTGTTGAGTTTGCAGATAGAGATTAAAATGCTGAATTAGACCCTGTGCAGATCAGTGTATTCAGTTACAGACATTGCGCATATAGATACTACTGCTCAGTTGGGGTTTTCTCTCTTATTTGAAAGGGCTGCTGCCTGTATTAGCTTCCGGTGCCATCTAGTGGGCTCTGGTTTTATTTCTCTAGTAGGTAGGATTCCCGCAACACATTTCAAGCGCGTACATTAATATCAGTACTTCTTTGAGCACACCCCTGTGTCCTTCAGGAGTGATCCATTTCTAGACATTTATGCTTACTTCCGAAATTTAAGGTAGATGCAAACTAGAAGTTGAAACAAGCCATAGAAAAGTAAATAGAACTATATGTTTACAAGTAGATTGTATGACAAATGTCTTTTCCTTTAATGGAGGCTTCTGAGAGAGACCTTCTAAATAATTTAGCTGCTTGTTTGCACTTAGAAGTACTGTTCCAATAGTTGTGCATTTCGTTCTCTGTGTATATTTTTATACAAGTGGTATAAAAATTCTCTCCTTCCATTGATATCATTTTATGTGTTTTTCACATTTCTGAATTATAATCTAGATATTTTCTTTTCTTTTCTTTTCTTTGCCTTTTCCTTGCCTTTTCCTTTTCTTTTCCTTTTCTTTTCCTTTTCTTTTCCTTTTCTTTTCCTTTTCTTTTCCTTTTCTTTTCCTTTTTGTCATGGGTTCAGCAGCAGCAGTTATTTTTTTTCTTTAAGCAGTAGCTGGTGAGCGCTGTGTTTTGGATTTTTGGCTTAGGAACAGTGCTGATAGC
>JASSUY010037927.1:16012-31897 GCA_032466535.1 Forpus xanthops | reverse complement strand
TTGGAAGGCTGCTATGAGGTCTCCATGCAGCCTTCTCTTCTCCAGGCTGAACAGCCCCAACTCTCTCATCCTATCTTAATAAGGGAGGTGCTCCAGTCTCTTCATCATCCTCGTGGCCCTCCTTTGGACTTATTCCAACAGTTCCATGTCCTTTTTATGTTGAGGACACCAGAGTCAGGGCACCTGACCCAAACTAACCAAAGAGGTATTTTGTATTTTGTACTACAGCCCGTCATGCCCACTATATAAACTGGGGGGCAGTTACCCGGACAGGTTAGATCACTGCACAGTCAGGCTTTGTATCGGTTGGCAGGTGGTGAGCAGTCGTATTCTCTTCCCTTGTATTTCCCTTGTCATTACTATTATTGGTGGTATCAACAGTGATTTGTTATACCTTAGTTACTGAACTGTTCTTATCTCAACCTGTGGGAATTATATTCTTTCGATTCTTCTCCCCATCCCCCCGTGAGTGAGCAAACTGCGTGAGTTCCTGCAGGGCTTAAACCATGACACTGAAGATGGTGTTTGATGTATGTGTGTTGTCATTGTCAGATCCTCTTGAGACCTTTCTAGTGCTGGGGAAGGCCATTTAATGTCTCACGATGGTAGTGTGTAGTCCTTCGTGCTTTGTTTTAAGAGTCTGTTGGTCTTGGACTTGGTGAGAAAGGAGAAGTGTTCTCAATCTCACTCCTTGACAGTGATGCCTGTTGTGAGCAAGGTAGGCTTGGGTGGATTTTCCACCTGAATGAGATACCTTTACATGCTCTCAGAGTGTTGTGCGGCACAAGGTTGGTTTGCATATAAGGTTCTAGCAAGGCTGACCTATGGTACTGCTGACCATAGCAGCATGGTCAGCATACCTGTCTTACCCAAGATAAGCAGCTCCTAAGATAGCCCCTCTCCATGTGGGAATAGAACACGTAGGCAAACTCCCTTTAGTAAGACTGTAGTAGGACAGTTCAGCTGGATAATTTGGTGCAGTCTGAACTCTGCAAGGTGTTTTCTTCAAATCCTCTGTCTTGCCTTCTCAGATTCCACTGCTTCTGCATCAGAAACAGGCACTTGCATGGCTACTCTGGAGAGAGAGTCAGAGGCCGTGTGGAGGAATTCTGGGTAAGCATCAGAACAGGAAAGTGGATTTTGGGAGGCAGATTTATGGCAAAACCCGTTTGGCACATAACTTACTTGGAGACCAATAACTACTTATTTTGCAGATATGTTAAAGGAGCTTGTTTTAATGTGCCCTTTGATTACTGCTATTAATCCGTTCCAAATGATATCCTGTATATGTCTTACGTATATTTTTATTTCTTGAGTTACAGTATGTTACTGTATTTACCTCAGTGTGGATGTAAGCTAAGGGGACTCATTTTTGCAGGTCATCATGATTTCTCTGTCTTTTTCTAGCGGATGACATGGGCCTGGGGAAGACTCTAACAATGATTGCTCTCATTCTGGCCCAGAAGCAGCTGAAGACAGAGAAAAGAGAGAAGTTAGAAATATGGCTATCCAGAAATGGTACAGAATTTTTTTCCATCATATAGTACACACTTTAAGCATTTCAAATGGCACTGAATCATGAAGTATTATAGGTTGATGGTTACCTGTGCTCACTTCACTTATATACTATTCCATGGGGCTTCATGTTTACTGCACTCCCTTGAAAGGCTTTTCTCTTGATCAGTCATTTGTTCTTCCATTGGATGTGTAGGATTTCCCAGCTCATTAACACCCCAAACAATATAAAGTATTTTTTAATTGATCAGTTTCCTGAACCTAGTTTTTTCAGCATGTGCATATTTCTTTTGTAGGGACTTAAATTAATTACTGCTCACTTCCCTGTGACAGATTCCACCCATTCCTCAGTCCCCCAGTTATATTATTTTCATCTGGTCTGTAGAGATAAGGGGTGTGAGAGTTTTAAAGAGTATTGTTTCTGTGTTGTCCTATCTTGCCAAGTTTAGTCACTGTGCGTTTGGCTTTCCTGTATGGCTCGAACCAGTAACATTTCAGTCTTCTAGGTCAGGAAAGAAGACTTTGTTTGGTACTATATTCTCAGGGTTAGTTCCTGAATTCTAATCTTTCAACTTATCCAAAGGAGGTGCACAGATACATAGCATAAGTGAGTGGACCGGAAACAATGCATTGTTAAGTAGAGTTTTTTCCACCTGGAACCAACAGTTCCCAAGAATGCACTGTAGAGGTGTCCACTTCACAGACTGTGGTTCACGGGAGAAGTGGACCAGTCTTCATTGTCGTGTATTTCCCAAACTTCTGTCTTTGTTGTAGTCTAATGTGAAGACACTGAAACCTGTCTGCAATATTTCCCTGCAGATTCCACTGTTATCCCTTCCTGCAGCACTTTAATAATCTGCCCTTCATCCTTGATCCATCACTGGAAGAAAGAGATTGAAAAGCGTGTGGTCTTTGGCAAACTGAGGGTTTATTTGTACCATGGGCCAAACAGAGATAAACATGCTGAGGTGTAAGTGCTAAACCATAAATATGACTAAGAAGAATAAAATGCTACTTTAGCAAGAGATTGTCTTGATTGAAGGGATGCTGGGGAGGGACTCTTCATTAGAGACTGTAGCGATAGGATAAGGGGTAATGGGTTCAAACTTAAACAGAGGAAGTTTAGATTGGATTTGAGGAAGAAATTCTTTACTGTAAGGGTGGTGAGGCACTGGAATGGGTTGCCCAGGGAAGTTGTGAATGCTCCATCATTGGCAGTGTTGAAGGCCGGGTTGGACGTAGCCTTGGGTGTCATGGTTTAGTGGGAGGTGTCTCTGCCCCTGTGAAGGGGGTTGGAACTAGATGATCTTAAGGTCCTTTCCAACCCTAACTATTCTATGATTCCAAGTCAAAATTTGGTGGCTGTAGAATAATGGAAGAATCTGATGGAGAGAATTCACAAGGTCAGACTGATGTCTTCTGTCAAGGTGTATATAGCAAAACCATTATGGCCTATACCCATTCTGAGTTTTTCTGGTGCAGGCTATTGCTGTTCCTGATAAGAAAGAGAGAGGAAAATAAAAAGCGTACATTCTCTAGAACATCTGTTGCTTGCGGAGATTGTCTGTGGTAGTTTCTTCCATGCTTGTGCTTTATAGGTGCACTTTTTAATTATCAGCTTAATGTATAAATCAGAAAATTTTCTGTACCACTTCAGGCCATGCTGAGTAGTATTTGTAGGTGCCAGATGCTAAGTGGTTCTTTTTCATGTGGTGTGCATTCTGTGCCACTGGCTTTCACTGGCTTCTTGAGCTGGCTCTGCCTACCTCTGGTACCCGTGAAATGAGGACAGTGTATCTTTTCTGTTGATTGCCATGAAACTCAGTTTTCTGTAGAGCTCTGCATTTCAGCTGTTTAGGACTGGGTTGTTCTTAAACCTTCAGTATGCATTTTGTCTGTCTTGTAAAATAAATTCCTCATTTGCTCTTGCTCCTTATTACTGCTTTCCCTTTATGCAGGCTCTCTGGATATGATGTTGTTGTCACAACCTACAGCATTCTCTCTAAAGAGGTCCCCACGAGCAAAGAGGAGGGGGAGTTCCCTGCAGAGGACCATGATGTGATGGTGAGAAGCCATACTGTTGATAAGAGGATTGCCTTAATGTTTTGTTCTGAGGTGTTGCATACCGTTATTTCAAGTAGCACCTTATGCATGCTACAGTGAGCAGATTGAATTTGTTTTCTTTCCATGAGTCCCCTGTTGAGCTTGCACAATAAAAGTTAAGTGGTGAGAGGAAGTGCTATGAAGGGCAGAAAGGCAGTGGGGGAATATATGAACAATAAACGTGTTGTGTAGTAACATACACTATATTGAATATAGTTGAAATGACTTAAAAGTCATTTTAGGAGTTTCACCTTGAGGTGAGGCTGAAGGAACTCTAGACCTATGTTCTGTGTTCTTTGCTGCTTGAAGCACTAACATCACTCTAAACTGCCAGAAACCTGCCACACTCGGGCTCTGGGTCAGTCTGAAATGCCTCTTGGGAAGAAAGAGGTGATATTAAAATATTAAAAGCAAGAAAACCAGCAAAAGATCAGAAATTGTTATTAAGAACAGGCAAACATGTTATATTCTTCAGTTTATAAACATTTGTGGAAGCTTTAAAGACATGATTTTTTTTGAAAGCATATCTTCCATGACAGTAAGAGCTCAAGATTATGGCTGCCTAACATCAGGAAAAGGCTTCTTGCTGGAAAAATAGGTTTCCTTGTGGCTCTTTAGAGAGCATAGCAAAGTTATTGCTCTGGATTATAAATAGTCTGCTTTTTCTTTCAGAGTGGGTCATCTCCCTGCTCCCCTCTGCTCAGGGTAGCTTGGGCTAGAGTTATATTGGATGAAGCTCACAATATTAAAAACCCGAAGATACAAACTTCTATAGCTGTCTGCAAACTGAGAGCCAGTGCCAGATGGGCTGTCACTGGGACACCAATACAGAACAACTTACTGGACATGTACTCTCTCCTGAGGTGAGCTGGCTGCATGTGGATGCATGGACAGGGCTCCAATTCCAGTAATTCTTTGCTGATGAAGTGCTGAAGTTGTTCTAAGTTTGAGAGATTTCTAAGACATGGGGTAGTGAGACTGGTTACATTAACAGAAGTTTTGTGCACAAAACTTTGTTCCTACCAGGCAGCAGGAGTGGGCGGGGGGAAGAGGGTGGGAGCAAGCAAGCAGCTGCATGGTTCTGAGTTACCAGATGGGCTTAGGCCATGACAGAACACACACTTCATTTGGTGATGATGTTTGAGACATAGCGAGTGAAGAAGTGACGGGTACAGAATCGGAAAAACGCTTTCACAGTGTTTGTGATGGTAAGACTTTTGAACAAGCAAGGTTATCAATGCCATTATAGCAAAAGTGTTATTTGTTGCTCCTAGCAATTGCAGCATTTGGAAATGGTTTGTGTTGGATAGCAAGGAATTTTGGTCTGCTCACTCAGGAGTAGCTGAAGAACTCTTGGTATGAAGTCTACTTCCTTCCTGTTGTAGGTTTCTACGTTGCTCTCCTTTTGATGAATACAAAGTGTGGAAGTACCAGGTAGATAACAACACAAAGAAGGGAGGAGAGAGGCTAAGCCTCTTAACCAGGAGCCTCTTATTGCGGAGAACTAAAGACCAGCTGGATTCAGCTGGCAAGCCCTTGGTAAGAACTTCACCCTCTACAACTAGACAACCATTCCATTGTTTTCCTTGCAGCAGCAAGTTAGTTATTACATGCATATATTTGTTAATGGGTGGCTTTTCCTGTCCTACCGCTTTTTCACAGGAGTGCATGCCTGTGGAGTGCTAAAATCACTTAATCCAGAAAGCAGGAATACACATAATAATTAAACCTTTTAGTTATCAATCATATGCAGACAAGAATATGTCAAGTAATTGCAGCAAGTAGATGTCCACTTAGTGGAAAGTTAGCCTAGGTCTCTAGATCTCTAAGAATGAAAGCTGCTGCATCTCAAACAGATCTGGTTTGTTGCTAGGGCATTGGCTTTCTACATTACTCTTTACAAATAGTCTGTTAAGCTGAGCATGAGGTCACTGGTTTATCTGTAAGCCTTTAAAAGGTGTACTTTTGGTGTACTGTCTGATTCTAAATAGGGAACTATTTTTACAGTGCAGTAAATGAATCCCGCTTTAGTAGTTATGTGGTAGTCCATACTTAGTTGCTCATGCCTTTTGTTATCAGATGATTTGGAATAAAGATTTTTATCTTGAGTGCTAACTGGCTACTTGGAGTTCTGTGAGTATCTATATTGTGTCATAGTTGAATTAATGCAAATACCTTTAATGAACAAACCTTTAACGAGAGGTAGGATACTGTGTTAAATTGTGGCATTGTGTTTGTGATGCTGCGTAAGATTTCTGCGCTATATATGTATGTTCCTGTGTATTTTTACCTCAGGTATCTCTGCCCCAGCGTAGCACGCAGTTGCATCAGTTAAAACTTTCAGCAGAGGAGCAGTCTGTGTACAATGTGCTCTTTGCAAGATCCAGGTATGAATACTGGTAGAGATACGGTACTTTGTGGTTTTGTTTCTGCTGGTATGAGAAAATCGGAAAGATAAATCTACTTTAGATGAGCTTTAGGACAAATTCCTGGTTTGTTTGCTTTTTGGATTAGCTTTTTTTGCCCTTTCTGACTATGTGTCAAGCATGTTTGAAAATACATCACTTGTTCTGGCAAGACTTGAAATTTATTTATTTTCTCCTGTATGCTTGTGCCTTGTATGGGCTTTGCAGTCTAGCCTTGAAACTGGAAATTATTAAATGATGATGTGCCAGTACTTGGACAGAATTTATCTTCTTTGCCCTGTGATATGTATACAATCGGAAATCATGCTGGCCTTTCTAGATGACTATAATGCAAACCAGTGTCACTTCGTGTTTTCCTCGTGTCTCTCTCAACAATATTGCTGTAAAAAGTCTTCCTTGCTTTTAAATGTACATTTAAAGATGTCCCTTTGTTATGAAGAAGGTTACCTGTTGAGCCCTGGCTCACATTATACTTAAGGTATTCCAGTAAGCAGACTTGCTTCCTCTTGCAGTTTCCAAATGGATGTTGGTTTTGATCATATTCAAGTTAAACAAAATGGGGGAGGAGGGGAGGTATGTGATAACTTTGTGACTAAATGATTAATGAAACCTTTCTTAACCTTAGTGTGCTATCAGCTTAGCTTGCTTGTTCAAGCTCAGGTCTCTCTTGCCTTTTTTCCTGCAGTAAATCCTACAGTCTTTTGCCTGTTTTTCCAGGTCAACACTACAATCCTACCTAAAGAGACAAGAGCAGAAAAATGAAGGCAGAGAGTACGCTAGTGGTAACCCATTTGAGAAAGGTTTGAGCACACCATCCTCCGAAAACATTTGCATAAGTGACCCTTAAGTGCACAATTAAGGAGGGGGAATGGACCTGACCATGTGGGGTTAGGACTTTAGAAATTCTTTAAAATATGCTCCCCTAATGTTACAAAGAATGCTACTATAGCATTCCAGAAGTCTGTTCCCACTGTTGTGGCTCTGGGCCAATCTCTTAATCTCCCTGGGTCTAAAATTCCCCATTGAAATAAACATCCTATTGCTCAGAGAAGAAATGTCAGTATTAGTATAAGGTATGTGACACCCTGATTTGTGTTGTGGGTTTTGCCTGGTTAGTTTGGTTTGGGTTTTTTGGTTTTTTTTGTAGGGTTTGATGGGTTCCTAGTTAAATTGGGTATTCGCTTGCCTGTTGGTTCTCTTATTGATGGAGCCTTTGCTGGAGGTGCCTGCACAGTGCTTGGAAATGCCTCCAGGAGCTCTTAATGTTTTGTCTTCCTTCTTTGGCAGTTGCACAAGAGTTTGGGCTCAGTCAAAAGGAATTTCTAGCAGACTCCCAAAGTTCCTCCCAGGTATCAAGTACTGTCCACATCTTGTCCATGCTGTTGAGGCTCCGTCAGTGCTGCTGCCATCTCTCCTTACTGAAAGTGGTAATTACACCGTATTTTAGTGGTGTGGGGTTCTTTTGTGGACATTTGAACTGTTCATGTAAGTTAACAGACTTTGTAACACCCTTACTTAATCTCAAAGGTAGGGGTGGATTAACTGAGCCATTTCTAGGACTGTGTTTTACAACCCAAGAGGTTTTTAGACATACTTTCTACATTGTTCCCCAGCTGGTCACTTGAGCAGCTGTGTCTTGGGAAATACCTTTAATCAGATTAAAACAAAAAAAAAAAAGTAGAATTTTAATGGCAAAGAAGTCTTGCTCCTAACCTACTCTTGAAAAGTGTAGAAGTCCACAAGTGTAGCCTGTTTCAAAGGCTTGTGTGTTGGAAATTTCTGTAAGTGCCTTGGCTGATGTTGCCTTGCATGAAGTGGATCAATCTTTCATAAGTTCTTGCTGTGTTATATAAAAAAGCTGTAGAATAAGTCCCGATACAAAGGGAACAGGCAGGTATTTTATCTTCTGCCACCTTTAGTCTTGCAATTTTTAAATGCTGTGGAAAGGGGAATCTAGGAGGCTGGACCACAAAAATGGCTGAGCTCACATGCTTTCCCTACACTGCCCCTTCCTGGGGCAGAATAAGAGGCAAAAGAGACTGTTGATCTGTTTTCGTATCATCGTGTCTTTATATTAATAACTTTCTTCAAAACTATTCTCCTCAGCTGACATCATGCAGACTGTGGATCGGTACTGAATTTTATCTCAGCCTTGACTGTAATTCCTTATAACTGTATTGCTTTCTTTTCCCCAGGCTCTGGACCAAGCTAGCTTGAACAGTGAAGGCATTTCCCTCTCCATTGAGGAGCAACTTAGTGCTTTGACCCTGTCTGAGCTCCAGACTCCTGATTCCAAGTCAACAGTCTACCTCAGTGGCACAGCTTTTCAAACAGATATCTTTGAAATCACCAGGGAGAGCACCAAGGTATCCTGGTTGTGGCTTTCCTACCTTCCTTGAGAAGCTTGGATTTCAGCACTTTGCCTTTTAAATTGTTAATGAATAGTCACACCTTTGTAATTACAAATCAGGCTGAAATAAGGTGAGTGGATTGATAGTCTGTTGAACCCCTTCTGAGGAAACTCCAATTTATCGGGTGTTGATGGGTACTTCTAATAAAGCTGTGAGAATCTGGCAGTGCTGAAAAGGTGTCAGTGAAAACCCTGAGCACTGGATTCACATAAGTTTAGAAAAATACCCATGTGAGAGCATGATTCTTGTGAAGACTGAAAAATGGAATGGCAGCCAAATGGAGAGGTGGCAGTAACTTTGCTTCTCAGAGGAAGGTTGGAATCTGTAAAACATGCTTGTGTGATTTGATTTCTTAACCCTTTTTGCAATGGTAGGAATGCTCTGTTCTTATTCATAACTATTAAAACGTGTTGAAAGTCTGAGCACAGAAGGAATTCCAGTTGAAAAGTTACTTTGTTCACTTCCTATTTTAATGCAGAGTAGCCAAGCATGAGCTGGGTTATGACAGCAAACAGACTTAACTTTTTTTCCTGCAGATAGCTCGCCTCTTGGCTGAACTGAAAACTATTCACTCCAAGTCTCAAAAGAGGTTAGTAAGCATGTAGTTTTCTTTAGTCACAGCGATTGAGAAAAGCATGTCTCTTGACAGCAGCAGAAATAGTTTTAATAATTGAATACGAAACTCCTGGTGTGGTAAAATGGTGGCAGTAGCTGAAAGAAGAATTTGAGGGGAGGGGAAAAAGAAATTATGACAAGAGAGGGTAGTTTAAGATGTAGGTAAGTGTAAATGTAAATGAACGTGTGAGGAATCTCAGGCCTTGAGGCCCAGAAGGGCTATTCTCCAAAACCAAATTGGGAATAATTTGTGTTGAAAAGTAATTGCCCTTGCCTCTCCTACCCACCCACAACCCAGAAAAAGTGAGGGAATAAAGTAGTTTAAACTGAACCTGTTTAAAATAGAGGAAGGAATTGATAGAGGACTTAAGTGTTTCTGAAGTCCTGCACCTCTTGTGCAAGTTCTGTCTCTTTGCTCCACACCAGACTTCAGTGTTACAGGTTTTTCTGCTTGTTTTTGTTTAACTATTTAGAAGGATGCCCTTACGGTTGTGTGGCTGTGAAGTAGTTAGACCTGTGTTATTCTGGGGATGGATTGAAAGGGGAAATCCTGTTCTTGGGCAATTCCAGAGTTGTACCATACGTAGAAAGCTTTTGTTTTTTTTTCCCCTCTAAACTCATCCAGAAAGCATTCCCACTATAAGAATGGGAACACCAAGTTTATTTTTGTTCCTTACCAAGAAGCTATCAAACAAATTATTGCTGTTTAACCCAAAGAGTGTGGGGAGTGAGAAACACAGGGGACTCCAAGTTTGATGCTGCTATTGATTCATTTTGTAGAAAAAGCTCAGAATTGTGGTTGGTAGATGGCAATATAGAATCCAAAACCAGAAGTGAAAGATAGATAGATAGACCTCATTTATTTGAAGTTTACTGGATGGGTGAACCTTCCACAGCGGGTTCTATCACTACATCTATAGGTGAATCTGTTTCTAAATTGGGAAGGGAGTTGGCTCCAGTTCACCATGTAAAGAGTGCCTAGATCCTTTGTCTTTGATGAGACACTGCAATAACCAAACTGTTACAGTACACACAAAACTTACTTCCTTTTCTCTCACTCCAGTGTTGTTGTCTCTCAGTGGACAAGTATGTTGAATGTTGTGGCTGTGCACCTCCAGCAGCAAGGGCTGAAGTATGCAACAGTGGATGGCTCTGTCAAGCCTAAACAGCGAATGGATGTGGTAGAAGAGTTCAATAACAATCCCAAAGGGCCTCAGGTATGAAACCAGGGTAGAGAAACAGTTACTAGCACTGCTATGAGCAGCTGTGATAGCTGACTTTATAATTACATTTACTGGAATCTACTTTCATTTGGACCTCTTAACACATGGCTAAACACATCTGAATCCAAACTAATTGTTCATACTTAATCATTGTGTGAATCAATTCGTTTGGACATTGATGTTCCTGTGATTGAGGCAGGACAGACTGTCTCCTCTGAGGATGGATTTGTGACTGGAATGGAAGAATGTTGTGCTTTAGCTTCTTTACTTTGCTGCAGTTCCTGAACAAGCTGCTATCTACCAAACAGATGTTTCTCCTTCTAGCTTTGAACTTAAAACAAAGGGAGATTTCTGCCAGCTATATGAATAACTAAACCCCTTAAATAAGTTCAGGGTTTTAAGGTACCATGACATAAAATTGAGTAATAAATACATATATAGTAAGTGTCTCTGTCCTTAACTGAATTCTTTAACTGCTGTACAAGAAATCGTCTCTAAATTAACCATCTGCTGCATCCCATTCATTCCCAGGCACTCATCTTTTCTAAATAGTAAATAGTTATATAATAGTAAAAAGTTATATGGAAACAAAGTGAAAGGAGTAGTAGTCTGTTTCAGTCCAGTTGCCTGGGTTTGAATAATCATTATTGTTAATTCAGGTTTGATGCTGATCAGTCCCATTGTTGGCAACAGGCTGTCATTAGAGAGGCTGGTCACTTGAGCAGGACATAGTCTCAACTTTTCAGTCCTTTCTCTAGTCTGTAAAAATGTATCAGGGTAATATATGTAGGGAATGGTAGGCTGGCCTCTCTGAGCCATAATTTCCATGTCCAGGCTTTTGTGCCTCATGAAGTAATGTCTGGCAAGTTCCCAAATGCATAATAAATATACAAATGTAATATAAATATGACAGACTGTTTGCATCAAATGTAGTATGTGGAGTATATGAAGCATTAGTTTTATGAAGACAGTCTTTTTAACTCTCATTTGGCCTTTGAAGGTAATGTTGGTCTCATTGATGGCTGGAGGCGTTGGCTTGAACTTGACTGGAGGAAATCACCTCTTTCTTCTTGACATGCACTGGTAAAGAGAAATGAAAGTTCCATCTTTGAGGATACATGTAGGGCATGCTGCCTGCATTCTCACCATTTGTATTGTGGTGTCTGATACAGCTGGGTTGTAAGCATTTAGCTGAGAGGAAGTGATTAGTTGTGAAAAAGTGTTTTTACTACAGACTTCTTCCAGGACACTCCTATTTGTCAGTCCACTGCTTGCCACCATGAAATAGAATTCTGCAGGGGTAAAAAAATTAGGAGGGTAACAACAGTCTAATTAAGCAGTCCCTGGCTTAGTTTCTTACAGTAATGAAAATGGTACAGAAATTCCCCAGGGAATTTCTCTTGAAACAAGTTGATTGTGTTGAGCATAGTCAGTAATCGGGCATAACTAGTGTACTTTGGGATTTTAAAGGGCTATGGGAAGAGTGCATGAGCTCCTCATTAAGGTCAGAATCATCCTGTAACTGTCAAACAGAACCATTTTCTGTCTAAATAATCTTGAGTGAAGGCCTTTCGTGGAGTTTGCCTTCCTGCTTCACTCTCCTCTTTCCTCACTAGCTACTCAGCTTTCTCCAAGAACTAACTATTGGCCAGAATATGGGGTTCTATATAACAGTGGTCTAATGCATACAGCTGGCTTAGTGTGGAATTTTAGCATACTTCTACCAAGGGCAAAGGGAAATACAGTCAGGGTGAATACTGGCAATCAGACTACTAAACCTAAGGTAACATGGGAGCAGTTTTAGTTCTACAGAGGAGGAAAATGGAATGCTCTGGAGACAGGCAAATGAGGCAAGCCTAGAGGTGTTGATATTCCAATTATTCCTGAACATAAGCCCTTAAGTTTTTGGGTGTTCTTTCTTTATCTTGCAGGAATCCTGCTCTCGAGGACCAGGCTTGTGACCGCATTTACCGAGTGGGGCAGCAGAAGGATGTTGTGATACACAGGTCAGGATTCTCTTTAGTAATAAATGAGGCTGTTGCTGCTCATGTACTGTTTGGCCTTAGCTGGTAAGACAAGGCCTTGGTTTGAAGCTTGCTTCCTTACTTAGAGCTAGGCACAAGGTCTGATGGCGGTACTGAGAGAGATCGCATGAAAATGTTTCTGCATGTTGGCTGTCCTGATATAACTAGCCATGGTTTATTGTTTTCCAGCCTGTGATTTAGTGGGAATGTCTTGTTCGTTCCAGAGAAAAATTCATACACAAAACCATTTCTCTCCTACCAAGCGGAGTTTTTTTTCACTGTGCTTGCTAATCCTTGACCTTTCTAACATCACTAACATGAACATATAGAGCACTTCTAATTAGATGCTTCTTCTAAAAGCTACCTTTGTCTCTTTACTTGTAAGTACCAAAAGGCTAGCTTAGTTATTGCAAATACACAGCAAATTAAAAGAAAATGGAATCTAAAATATTATTCTGTGTACAATGCTTTTAGTGTAACTTGTGCCATCAGTTATCAAACAGTCATTACAAGATTTCATCACAGGATTGCGACTGCTTCTGATGACTAAAGTTAAGGCCTAAAGTGCATCAGACTGTTATTTAAATGCTGCAACATTTGCATGTGAGAACAGCTGTTTTCTGTACGTGGGTATATTTTGGCAGTCAGACAGAATAGGCAGTGAATTTTTAAGTAAGACAGATCTTTGGAGTCTTACTGGGGAAGTGCTTATACATTGCTGACACCTTTTTCCTGATGTGGAGTTTGGGATTTTTTAGGTTTGTCTGTGAAGGGACAGTAGAAGAAAAGATCATACAGCTACAGAAGAAGAAGAAAGTTCTTGCTCAGCAGGTGCTGTCTGGCAAAGGGGAGACCTTGACTCAGCTCACTCTGTCTGACCTCAGAATTCTCTTTGGTATCTAATTATCCTTTACAATACAAAATGGGAAGAAATTTTATACCTACAGGCAACTGTGCAGACTTCAACAAAGGACTCCTTGTTTAAATGGTAGTTATTTTATCAGAAATAAATTACATATTTGTAATTGTAAATAAAATAACTGAAAGTAAAATAGCTACTAACTTTGTAACTGAAAGAGAAGTTACCAGCTTCAGGAGTTTGTTTTAATACTGAAATTATGTTGTTGATAAGAAACTAGATGTTGATTACTGTATGGTCAAGAATAAGGTTCATTAGCCTTCTGAGTGAAGGAGAGATTTATTTCCAGGTCAGTGGTTCCTGTTCGTACAACAGTGCTCCAGTGGAGAATGATACGGTTGTTAATAATTTCTTTTACCTGCCTTGACATGATGTGCAAGTGAAGCTGTGGTATTATTGCAATTTATAGCACGGATACAGGGGTCAGGGAACACAAAACCAGGAATTCGCATTTTTCTGTGCTTACATTCTTAAATTCAGCCACGGCGCCAGTGTTGAGTAGCTCTCAGAACCAAGCAAGGCTGTACAACTTGAGCAATTTAACTGTAAGATCTGCTTGGGGAACACAGCACATGCAGCTCATTTGCCTCGTGGCTAGTTTTCTGGACGACATCAGGGCATTCTGTTCACTTCCACGTACAGGAAGCCATGGATTGATTTAAAAAAATATTTTGGTTTGGACATTTACATGAGCAGAACTCGGGTTGTAGTTCCTTCTCAGGAGGTCACATGCACTCTGCTCTGAGCTCCTCTCCCTTTCCTTGGAGTTACTGCTCACCTAGCAGTGGTTTAAGGCGTAAATCACGCAGCCCTTCCACTCACTCCCTCACCTTCTTCCCCCCCTACTTCAGGGGTGGGGGAATGGGGAAAAGAACCAAAAGAATGTAACTCCCACGGGTTGAGATAAGAACAGTCCCGTAATTAAGGTATAACACAAACCACTGCTGCTACCACCAATAACAACAAGGACCAGGGAAATACAAGAAAAGAGGACACAACTACTCCCCACCCGATGACTGAGCTGTGAACTGCCCTCTTCCGGGTTCCTGCCTTCTGTTTTTCCATCCTGGGCATGACGTGCTGTGCTATGGAATACCTCTTCGGTCAGTTTGGGTCAGGTGCCCTGTCTCTGCTTCCTCCCGGCTTCTCCTCCTCCCTGGCAGAGCATGAGACTCAGAAAGTCCTTGGTCAGACCAAAACATTCTAAACTGTAACTATAAACACTGGTGTTATCAGCACTGTTCCCAGGCCAAAAGTCAAAACCACAGCATTGCACCAGCTACTGCGAAGGAGAAAAATGACTGCTGCTGCTGAACCCAGGACAATTGCTAAATACAGTTTAAATCCATCTCTTGTACGCATTATCCCTTTGTTCTTCCTGTCTTCATTTGGCTGAATGTAACTGTAGTCTCAATTACTCAGTTACAGCAGTGTAACTGTTAGTAACCTAACAGTTACACCGGTAGCTGATATTGCAATGGGGATTAACTGCTTTTAATCAGATAGGAAGTGGCATTCAGCTTAGTTCAGAGAAATGCTCAAGCTGAAGGCCTAGCGTGTTCCTCTGGAAACCACCTTCTGAAATGTCAAATTAATGCAGCCAAGAGAAGTGAATGAAAAATATGTGGCTTTGGTATTCAAGGTCAAATTTTTAAAGTAATGTTGTGGGGGGGAGAAGGGATTGAGCTTTGGTTTGCACTATTATCTTTAGAACTGAGCAAAACTGTATCTCAAAATGCTAGTAAATAATGTTAGACCATGTGTTACCAGCTGTTTGCATCTCACTGTGACACAAAAACATTAAGGCCTCATTTCTTTATAGAACAGAGACTTAATATGGAGGAGATCATGGGGCTTTTTGTGACTTTTTTTTTTTTTTTTGTGATTCCCCCCCAATCACATTATGGTTTCTGTTGGAAAGGACCTTGAAACTCATCCAGTTCCAAACTCCTGCCAGGAGCAGGGATACCTTCCACTAGAGCAGGCTGCTCCAAGTCCTCTCCAACCTGACCTTGAACACTGCCAGTGGTGGGGCAGCCGCAGCTTTTCTGGACAACTTGTGCCAACCAAGGCCACCCTCACAGTGAAGAATTTCCTCCTAATATCTAATGTAAATCTACCTCTTTTAGCCATTCCCCTTTGTCTTATCACATGCACTTGACTGAAGTCCTTTTCCTGCTCCCTTGTGAAAAAGCAGTCTTGCTTTGCCTCTTACTGTTGTCAACTCGCCTGCAGGTCGGTTAGAAGTGAAGCAGGACAAACCACACTGCAACCTCCTCAGGGGTTAACTGCACACTGGTGGGGAGCAGAGGGGTTTGGTTTCCTGGCAGGGCAGAGCCGAATAGGGCCTGCTGAACAAACTGCATAGCAGTCAGGATCGCCGAGCGGTCTAAGGCGCTGCGTTCAGGTCGCAGTCTCCCCTGGAGGCGTGGGTTCGAATCCCACTCCTGACAGCTTTTCTTTTCGCGTTGTTGTTTTGAGGCCCGGCAGTCGCAATGCCCTGCCGAAAGCGGGTGGGCACGGAGGGGCTGCTATTTCCGCACTGCAGGAATTGGGCTATAGGAAGAGAAGTCGGGCAGGGCGCACACTAGGCACCACGTATATATTTCCAATCAAAGTGGGCCCTGTTCGGGTTCTGTGATCAGAAGT
>JASSUY010037927.1:0-15887 GCA_032466535.1 Forpus xanthops | reverse complement strand
GGAAGAGAAGTCGGGCAGGGCGCACACTAGGCACCACGTATATGTTTCCAATCAAAGCGGGCCCTGTTCGGGTTCTGTGATCAGAAGTGCCAGAAAACACACTTACACAGCGGCCGGTTAGCTCAGTTGGTTAGAGCGTGGTGCTAATAACGCCAAGGTCGCGGGTTCGATCCCCGTACGGGCCAATAGCTTTTTTCCCAACTCTTTTGAGAGCTGCTCGGTGGGATTCTCCCCACCCTCCTTTCCGTGACTGATTAGTGGAAATCACATCACGTGCCAGTTTCTACAGCACCGGAACTTCTTAAAACGCGAAAGGGAACAGCTGTCAGAGGAGGTAAAGTTGTGCTGGAGTCACCCAGTTTAGCGTGGTTCACCTACGGAGCGGAAAGATGTCGTTTTAGTTCTGATGAGCCCGCAGTGTCTTGTGGGGATGGCTGCTGTGCCAGAGTGACGGGTGAAGGAGAGGCGCTGCCCTGAGCTTACCCTTAACAGGCGGTCTGTTCCCTGGTGGAGCGGACAGCCTGTTCTGTCTGGAACGGAACAGGGCAAGATCCCAGTCCAGGCTACAAAAAACTTGGGAGAGAGGGGAGGCCATGGGTTCTATGGGACCCCTCAACCTCGGCAGGAGAAGCAAGAGAAACAGCGAACATAAGCAGCTCCTCAGAACTCCCCGGGCCGGGATAGGATCCAGAACGAGCTGGCTGGAGTCGGGGAACAGCATGGCCGGCGTTACCTCAGCGGGACCAGACTGCCCCAAAACGGATAGTCAGAGTAGGCAGGGGGAACCAGGCACCGCTGGGATTCGAACCCAGGATCTCCTGTTTACTAGACAGGCGCTTTAACCAACTAAGCCACGGCGCCAGAAAGGCCCTGACAACCCCCGCCTCGCCCTGCCCAAAATGGCGGTAGTGCTGGCGGAAAGGAGGGCTGCGGCTGGTCCCTTCCTGATGGTGGGGTCTAATGGGGAGGGAGGGAGGGATGGCGGCCTACCTCTGAGCTGGTGAATGCTCTGGAGTTGTCTCCTCTTCGCTATTTATTACTGCTGAAAACTTCTGCTATGTGGAAAAAGAAAAACAGCGATCGGATTTGGAACTGCGGGAGGACCGGGAGCGTGTCCAGCAGCCAGAAAAGAAACACTTCGTAGTCGGCAGGATTCGAACCTGCGCGGGGAGACCCCAATGGATTTCTAGTCCATCGCCTTAACCACTCGGCCACGACTACTGCATGTGGGGTGGTTTTGGTGTCCCGCCTTCTACCCCCGCCCCCGGGCCTTGCCTTTTCCCGCTTATCCGCTCCGCAGTGCCGGCGGGGAAAGGGCTCACTGCGGACCGCGTGGGCTGTGCGGGAGTACGGGACACGCCGCGGATCCGAGGATGCTAATCCACGCCGTAAAACCACTGCTAAGGAGGCCGGTTAGCTCAGTTGGTTAGAGCGTGGTGCTAATAACGCCAAGGTCGCGGGTTCGATCCCCGTACGGGCCATTCACTTTTATGGGTGTTTTTTTTTTTTTTGTTTTTCCTCCCTTCCTGTTTTATCGTTTTCTGTCAAAACTCGTGTTCCGTGGGAGCAGCAGGGCTGTAAGGCTGAAGGGCTGAGCCGGGAATATCGGCTTCCCCCTATCCCAGCTAAGGCGCTGGCGGGCAGCCACGGGGGAAGGAAGGGTAAAAAGAACACATACGGGGCGGGGGGAAAAAAAAGATCCTGCCGTGACTCGGATTCGAACCGAGGTTGCTGCGGCCACAACGCAGAGTACTGACCACTATACGATCACGGCCACTCAGCGCCCGGCGCCACCGCCGCGCACGGCACTGCTCCGTGCCGCCGTGCTCCTCCACGCGTACCAATGGCGGGGAGGTGACGGACGGGTAGCCCACGAGGGAAAAAGGATGCGGGGCAGAAAACAACAGCGCTGTCTCCCCGTCGGGGAATCGAACCCCGGTCTCCCGCGTGACAGGCGGGGATACTAACCACTATACTAACGAGGAGGGAGCTACGCGCTCTGCGCGTCGACAGCGAACCGGAGATGCGGAGCGGCGGGAAAATGCCTGAGGTAAATGGCGGCGGGGATGGCCTCAGAAAGCCCTGTTGTGCTGGCGTGGCCGAGCGAGCAAGAAAGAAGCTCCCTCCGATGTTTTGGGGGTTTTAAACGGCGTTAGGCCGAAGCCCTTTAGGTACAGCAAACGTGGCTGCCTGCTATCCGACGGGGTGTCTTTCCTCGGGGCTTGAAACAGGTTCGAATTGAGCCCTGCTTCATAGAGCGGATTGGAATAGTGCGGCTGAACGGGAAAACCACCGCAAAACGCAGTAACCTGTTGGCAGCCTTGGTACTGCTGTCTGCTAATCCATGAGAGACACGGGCATGAGAAGCTTATTGCATTCAGAACATCAAAATGCATCTCCCGGGTAAGCTGCCTGCCCTTGCCCTACTGGGAGGGCAGCTGACCTCGGTCAGATTGCTGAAGGCTCCTAACTGTAGGGGGAAAATGCTGTTTCAGCACTTTCAGCTTATAGTAAGTATTTTTCATTTTGTACCACAAACATACCACTGTAGACTATTTTCCATTAAATACAAAAAAAAAAGGGGAGAAAATAACAAAATATATTTACGGTTTTCTGGAGTGTTACTCTCTGGGATTGGGAACCTGCACAGAGGTGTGATCAGGAGCTAGCATTTGTTATGTGGCACAACAGTGCACACCACCAATCCGCCACCACCCTTAACAGACATTTCTCCATGTTTGGGCACATTTATAATCAATTTCTCACATATCTATGCCATTTTACTCCATCATAATTTACAGAAGCACTGGCAACGACTCACGTGCTGAAGTTATGTCCCAGATGTCCCTTTGCTTCATCTGATGCCATTTCCTGCCAAACCCAGTGGTCTGGTCCTAGGTTTCAACATGAAGCCTCTCTGGCATGTCACCCAAAGGACAGCAGCAACTCACCTTTGTTTTTCTGAACCCTGCTTGTGCCTCCTCTCTTTGGTGCTGCCAACACAAGAGGGATGTGGATTGTGACATCAGGAAACTACTGTAATGGCCCCATCACGGTCACCGTCCGAGTGGCTCCCTGATCTAATGCACTGTGGAGAGGCTGATCCCTGCAGCTGGCCCCTAGCTCGTTGAGCTTGTCCTTCCTGTTGTGTCTCTCTGGTGGCCCATCCTGACCTACAAACAGGTCTATCCAACATGCCCGAGATAGCAGATTGTAGCACAGCAACTCCTGAGTGTCCCCCCACCCACCACCATCCTCCTTTCCCCCGGTCCTGTGGGGCCTGGCTGGGGTTTCCCCCATCTCAAAGTCCACTTCTGGTGGTGCTGGGGTTTGCCCCGGCCCCAATACCAAACCTTGAAGCTTGTCCATGTGCGGGGGATATGGAACAACACAACAACAATCACTATGATCAAACGTTGAACAATTTAGTGTGCACAAGCATGCCTTTTATAGAAAAGTTTCAGAACACTAGAACAGTCTATAACTTTTGGTAACATTTGATTGGTTAGCACCATTCAGCCGAGTGTTAACAACAGTTCAATGATTGGTTGTAGTTTCAAGTGTCCATAAATGTCCATAGTGCCAGGCTTGCAGAGCTTTTCCTGGTTTTTCAACTTGCAGTTTGCTCTGAGGCAAGTAGCTCCTGGTTCGTGACATCCTGGTCAGCATGTTTTGCTCCTCTTCTTCTCAGCACAGACTCATCCCCTGTTAACCCTCTCATCAGCCTGCAAAGCCTCACAAAGCCTTTTGCTCACTACTCAAGTGAAGCTAAGTCAAAGATTGGATTGCTCACATGTCCGTTAACTGAAAGGAATGCTTCCACATCCATGGTTGAAATGATCTTCCACCATTTCTTCATAAAATCAGCAGTGTAGTCAGCATTCTTTCAGGCTACCTTAATCTTCACAAAAAAAAAAAAAAAAATCCAGGGTCCTCTAAAGCAACTGCTGCAAGCTCATACAAAGAGCTGGCTCATAGAGGTAGAGGAGGCAGAACTTGTTAATGATCAACATAGTTGTCTTGGGCTTGAAACTGTAACTTCCTCCTTCGTATATAATCTAATCTATAGCCTGCAAACACTTTTGCTTATCATAACCTGTAGAAAAAGTATTTCTTTCTTTCTACCGGGCCGTGGACAAGTGCCTGGCATCACGGCTCTGGCCGTAGCACCGTAACACCGGAGACTCCTGGGGCTCGCCAGCGGGGAGGTATATGCAGCCCGCTCCTCGTTAGTATAGTGGTTAGTATCCCCGCCTGTCACGCGGGAGACCGGGGTTCGATTCCCCGACGGGGAGGTGGTTTCGTTTTTTTCCTCCCGGGCTGCATTTCGTCATCCTCCCTCCCCTGGCGTGACAGGAGGGAAGGGAGGCGGTCGGCAGTGGTGGGGGTCTGCCGGTTGTTCTCGCGGCCGGGAGCCGTTTGGAGAGGTGAAGAGGAAAGCAGGGCAGTGTTGTTTCGATGGTGTTTTTGATGCCCGTGTTTAGTGTGCAGCCCTGCGAAGCCGCACCGAGCCGTCCGCGGACCAGAGGAGGCGGGAGCAGAAGAAAACGAGAGTTTTCCAAGTCCCCACTGGAGCAGTTCTCGTCACGCCGGTTATTGTCCGAGGTCTGGCGAAGGTGCCTGAAACGACGCTCCAGTGTGCTGTTTAAAAAGAGCAGGTGCGGTTACATTGTGGGAAGACATCCCCGTCGGCGGTTCCCGCGGGAGCTCCGAGCACGTGGAGAGAACGCAGCAAGCGGGCCGGTTAGCTCAGTTGGTTAGAGCGTGGTGCTAATAACGCCAAGGTCGCGGGTTCGATCCCCGTACGGGCCATACGCTTTTTAGAGGGGCTGGAATAGCACTAGCTTACTAAATCACAGAATGTTATTTTAATTTCAGTGTAATTGGAGGAAGTGTAACACAGAAGTGAGCACGGTAGCCCCCGAAAGGAAGCCTGATTTCAGGCGTAAGAGGCTGAGACACCCAGCAAAAGTGACATCGTACCACGTGAGGGCAGGAAGACAAAATTTGAACACCCACATCCTCGTTAGTATAGTGGTGAGTATCCCCGCCTGTCACGCGGGAGACCGGGGTTCGATTCCCCGACGGGGAGATGGTATTCCCTTTTCCTCAAGTGCGGAAGAACCGGAGCCCTTTGCTTTGCTTCACAGACAACGAGGTTTGTGTTGCAAAGAACCACCCCGGGCCTTAGAGCAACTCTAACTTTTATTTGAAGGACCTTAGGGTAACATCCAACAGCTTACTGGTCTGTCCCCAGCATTTATGGCAAAAGTGCTGGCCTAAGATGGTAACAGCCAAAATGAGCAGTGCTGAAAGATTTTCTCCTCAACAGAAACAGCCAGCCTTCCACACTCATCAAGCAAGCCTGGGATCGTAACCCAGACTCTCCCAGTTACTTATCAGTCAAGTCATGCTGCTGCAGTGTGTCTTAAAACATAACCCCTCGCCTCCCAAGCCAGTGCAGATAGCATCAAAAGATACATGATTAAGAAACCCTTTTGCACAACTTCATGAAAGCACAGTTTAAGGTTTAAAATCATACCAAATATTCCCTTTATTCTTAAAAAAAAAAAAAAAATCTAACACATTCCGACATTTTCTAAGAGTAAGGAGTGCCATTTAGGCACACAATGCTTTCATTCCAGTGGCAGAACACTTGATAATAGTTTACTATTTTGCAGTCAAACAAATCAGTCGAGGAATATCTTAAGCATGCACAGTAGTCCTGTGAGGGCACCACCAGTCCTTCACAAGACAACACCAACATGGGGTAATAACATGAGATGATCGATCTTTAAGAACAAGTTCACTTATTTGTAAATTACAACAATCCTACATCATTATTAAGGCACGGGGTAAGAATATAAACAGCTGTACTAAAACGCCACTCAGCAGCCGTTTGAATGAGCTGGTGTGAGGGCGTTCCTTTTCTTTCATGCTGGCTCAGTGTAAGCAGTTTATCTTGTTCACAGTCCGTGTCAGTGCACCCAGTCTTTGGGATTGCGCAGAACTTCCAGGATTTCTGCTTCTTTCGAGCTCTCTGGTGGGGTGTGCATGTATTCCCACCTGCAGGAAGAGGGGAAACACAGTCAGACTGCTGAGCTGGCTGGCACCTGTCTGGCACCAAACTGGATTGGGATGTACGCTGCTTTTTCTGAGGATGCAAAGCTACATACGCAGTTGATGCTCTTTGGATCAGGTGACAGATATGGCTACAAATCATTAAGTTCCATAAAAACAAATAATACTGGAATAGACAGGAAAAATGTTAGCTTCATCTTTTTCCCAGCTTTTGGAAAGGCTGGGACAACAAAGTGAAGAGCAGTGCCCCTGACCTCACAATTCATGCAGGTTTATTTGCAAAGATATTTTAGCAGTCTGTTGTGATATACTAGCATGACCAGAAGAGGAAAAAAAAAAACCCAGAGAGTTTTGACAGTGAGGACATGAGACCTAGTTTTTCCAGAACCTACACGGGAAGTCCTATAAGTCCTTGTTGAATCTTGGTTTTAAAAACAAAGATGGTAAGAGACCACTTTTTATTGAAAAGGCAGTTACGAAAGGCGTGACAGAGAAGTGTCAGAAGTCACCAAGTAACCTTTTTTTTTTCCCCAGGAAGGAGCCATCCATGCCATGAAGCAGCTATTTATGTCGATGAAAACAAGCAAAAACGATTATCCCAGCAATGCAACCAAAAGATAGGACTGTGCTACACCACCACAGAAGAGACACATTTAGTTTTGGCAGCAGGGTGAAGCTATATGGTGAGAACAGGACTGCCTTCATGGTCAAGGAACAGCAGGTTAGTGTTCCTAGCAGAGAGAGGTACTAACAGAGTTTATGGAATTCATTATAGGGGCTGTGCTACTAGCATATCTAAAAGCAACCTAAAAAGGGGAGTGTACTGTAAATTACAGAATATACTGATACTGCAAGATTAAGCAAGATAGATTAAAAACTAGAAAGGCAGTTGAAAAGTGTTCATATCAAGCCAAGCAACTAAGCAATAAACTGGTAGGAGAAATTCACTGCTGATTAATCTGAAGTGATACACACAGGAAAAAGTTACATACACACTGAGACTGAGTTGACTTTTACTGCCCAGAAAAGATCTTGGCATCATAACAGTCCATCATATGAAAAGGGCAGCTCAGTGTTCAGCAGCAGTCAAAATAAGCAAACAGCATATTAGGGTTATGAAAGGAATAATGAACTAAAGCATTATTGTGCTTTGTATGAGTCAGCAGCACACCTGCATCTTGTATACACAGATCTAGCTTATGCTGTCTGTTCCTTATCCACAGTTCGGAAAGGCCATAGAAGACTTAAGCCTAGACAAAATGGCAAATGTGGTCAAAGGTATGGAACAGCTATGTACAAAGACTAAAAAGAATGGGACTTATCAGCCTAGAAAACAGATAATGAAAAAAAAAGAAAGAAAAAACAACCCAGAAGCCTGTAAAATAACTGTTATGGAGAAAATGAACAGGAAGAAAATCTGGTTACTTACTGAAAAGTGAAATGAAGTCATCAAGTGCAGGTAGAAAACAGAGACACTTTTTCATACAACATAGAGTTAAACTATGGAACCCCTTGCCACAGGCTTGTTGGGGCTGCCAGAAGCTCACAGGGTTTCAAAGAGCTAGTAACAAAACCCCCTGGAGTGAGGATGGGAAATCTATGGGGAGGCACTAAGCACAAAATATACCACTTTTTGGGTTTGTATTTTTAGTGAGGTAGTATCTAGGTCACACATTACTGGCAACTGGGTGAGCATAGCAGACCAGAGAAGCGTCTGCATGTATTTAGCCAGTTCTTGTATCAGGCACAAATTGTTCAGAGACTGGACATAACTTTGCTTTAATACTATCAAGTATTTTAGTCAGAACAGTGCCTTACCTATAACTCCACATAACCTTACCTTGCAGTCAGTGGCAGAGACATAAGAATGCTTTCGATTCTTGATCCTGGTGTCAGGAGGCCAAACTTTGTACCTCTGTCATAAACCAAGTTGAACTCTACATACCTATGAGGAGTGAACAAAAAAACAAGTTTACTATCAGAAGCTAGTTGTGCCTTCTTCAACTAGAAGACATCAGAGAAAACAAGCCTGACCTTCTGCTGTTAGAGGTGTCAGAATGAACCCTGGTTTCGTGCCAACTGTTCTCTATCATCCTCTGCATTGGAGTGCAGGTGTGACTTTGCTGCTCCACACAGCACAGGAAGTAATGACCATAGCTAACAGACAAGAGGAACCAAACTAGTCATCAGATAGCATTCTGCACGGTGCTGTACTAGCTTACTTCACTCAGGCTTCAGTCCTGCTAGAAAGGCTGACACCAAGTTTAGCTTGATTATGTTAGTACTCTTTTGTGTGGTGGTGTCAGACATTAAAAGGAGCCTTAAAGGAACTGGAAATGACCACAGGAAAAAAACTCTACTCTGCAGTACTCCATGCTGAAGGACACATAAGCAGCAAGGTCAGAACAAGATTTTCTTTTCCTGGGAGATATGTAAAGCAGAAGTCAGCCATCTTCAAAGTGCTGGCTGAGACAGCTAGAAGCCAAAATAGTTTTCTGCTGCCAGCATACGAACGGAACAGTGACAATTCTGCAAGGGTTATCTTAATAACTAGTCTTAGTACTTAACAGAGGCACAGGAAAGGGGGAGCTCTTACCTATTCTTTCCTTCTGCAGAAATTGACAGCTTTACCTAGCCCAATAATCTGCAAACAGATTCTGCTTAAAGAAGTTACTCCCCCTCATAACCCTAGCTGGTTTGCTAAATCCCATCTACAAACTGGATCCTGAAAATCCAGCACTCCCGTGAACAATTCCACCAAATTACGCATATATGCTTATCTGAGTAACTACTGCAGACCAGTAATGTAAACTTGAGCGTCTACACCTTCCCTATACCAACTCCCAGAGATTTCTTTGCAGAAGAGGCAGGAACTAAAGACTCCCTAGTTCTGCACAGAGCATATGTACTCACACTTCCTCCATGCACTTAGGCAATAATAGGACATAAAGAGCACAACTCTTTCTACCAGTGTGCTTAAACTTTAGCAGCATTAACATTCGCATTAATTAGCATCCTCCAAAGTCTTTTAAGTTAGTCACTTTGGAACATGCCAGAAAAAACAAACTCCTCTGAATCCTCATTCCTTTATCAAGAGTTTACTGCGTCTTCATTTCAATGCCAAGACCAAATAGAATAAATATGTATGGAAGTAGCTGAAAGTACTCTTGGGAACAGTTATTTCATGACTTTCAGGGGTTTAGCTTCATTACTTAATAGGAAGCACGACTCCTTCATCCTTACGGTGCTCATGTCACAGGGCTGTCCCAATACCCCATATCATTGGCCAGCAGAAGAAGGCACCAAGCACACACCCCCTCACCCCCTTTGCCTGTTACAAAGCATCAGCTTCTCTTGGTTTTTGAAGGAGTTGGAGAGAAAGTGTGGTATTTTATATGGGTTGCTTGTACTGCAACATAGGAAAGTGGGAGATACACATGATGGTGTGATAGTAACTTCTTTGCACCCTCTTTGGCAATCTAGCATTGGGTTTCAAAGGAGCTCTGTGCACAGAAATGTTCAACTTCACACGTGAACTTCAGAGTACACATGCAAACTTAGCCCATATCACAACAGGCATAAACCCACAACCATGAAGGACTAGCTTATTTTTTCACTTGCTAGCATAATCCACCTTCTCTGTATTCTTCTGCTCCTTCAGTACTCACCGTCCTCTCCGAAGCTGCTGCCATAGTTTTTCTTCTGGTGTGAAGGAATCATGACAGTGCCTTTTCACAATGGGAATGTAACAAGGCACAACAGCTTTGGCACAACTCTTCACAAACTGGAATACTTCCTCCTTGGAGGGAGAGTCTACGTCATCAAAGAATATGCCTCCAATCCCTCTTCGCTCGCCACGGTGCTTGATGAAGAAGTAGTCATCACACCTAGAAGCAGCAGCAGACATGGTCCACAATAGTCAAAGAAATGAACAGAAGTACAAGCAGGCACGTGGCACAGGATGGTAATAGTGAAATATTGACAAGAAGTCAGTTCTTGCACTGCAGAGTGCCCCACTGTTTCATTGGCTGCCAAGAGCATGGATGGTACAGCACTACATGGAAAACATTCCTGCACTTATTTACAGTAAAAGCTCTGATGACAGTTTCTGTAAAGCTCTGTATCACCACACAGTCTCTAAACATAACAAACACCACAGCAGATGCTTCCTTGTGGATTGATCCAGTCCATATCCTCTACCTTCACAAGGAGGGACACCTGATTTCAAAACTTCACACTAAGGACTCTTTTTAAATTTCATTCCCAGAACTATATGTAATCCTGAATTATTCCTACAGCTTTCAAATGAACTCAAGCTTGGAAGAAAAATTCTGTATTCTTTTTGCTATCCTAGTAAAATAATTGATTTTCTGTATCAAAACTAAAAGAATGTAGAAATCTAAGGCCAGATAAGAAAGTCACTGCCACTTAAGGAAAAAAAAATCCAAAAGTGAGGCAGCCTTCCCAAGAAAAAGGCTTTTTAACAGTTAAACTTGGAAGATGGAGTCATTGTAGCAGTGGCTTTTCATGGCTTATGTTCAAGCTTATTGGTTTATGTTCATGTGCAGCTTATCTTATAACAGGCAGATAATTAATCTCCTCTGTATTTACTAGGAGTATGTATGTGTGCAATTACTATAAATTAGCTGATTCATTGTATCCACACCCTGTCTTGCTTACAGTTGCTTCTTTGGGCAGCCATGCCCTCCAAGCATACACATGGGGGAGAAATGGAAGGGAAGTAGGAAAGAGAAACCATTAACAGCAGGGAAATCTTGCCTTCCTTAGTATTAGTTTTCCATAAGTGTATCTGTCCACAGTTACTGCTGTCAAGCGATATAAATGGCACGGTCATAGCAGGAGAGACTTAGAGATGGAACAGATAACCTAAGCTGATTAGCATTTTTATTTTACGGCAGCAGGAAAAGTTAGTAAAAAAGGCTGAGTCAGAAACGTAAAAGAGAATAAGGCTGACAAAAAGTCTTAAGGCTAGAATAGGAAGGCAGCATGGCAAACATAGCAAGAGTTTATTTCTGAGAAAGGTAGGAAAAGGAGCTAATTAGTAGAAGCTCAGAGAAGACCCACGCTGCTCCAGCAGTGAGAACCATGTACCCTTTTGCAGCTGCTGCTTGTGGGAAACACTCATGACGGGATTGAGAAAACTACCTTTTTCCATGGAACACAATTAGTCCTCTCCTGAGCTGCCCCCAGATTAAGAATTGTCATCCTTCTCTCTGACACCTTGTAGCTGGCATTGATAGCCTGCTTACACTGCAAACAACCTGACTTCTCTGAACTACTGTGCAAAACCCCCTCAGAGAACAAGACTGTAACCTTAAAGTTGTAAGATACGGCTGCCATTTGAGCTACAACACCCACTTTATCTCCTGTCCTCAGATGGGACCTGGTAGCATACAAAAGGGTAACCCCTCCTTCTTGGATACCACAACTTATAGTAGATAGGATTATCAGACACAGAGCAGCAAGCTCCCAAGTTAACAGTGTAGGATCTTATCACTTGTATCTCTCAGCTCAAGAAGAACTTTCAATATTTGCATCTTTTACAGAATATTCTGTTGAATTCTCAGTGAATATGTCACTGGAAAGAAAAGTATAGCTCCATCAAAATGATGAAGTTTCTACATTAAGGACAAGCTCCTTTACCTATCTGGCAAAAAATATAAGGTCATGAGGTCAGACTGAAGGCACTAAAACTGGAGGGGGGGGGGGGGATTTTCAAAACTGCAGTGCTGGCCCAAGAGCTCACACTAAAGTCATGCACATTTTCCATGAGTTCACTATAAGCAGAGTTTGCCCAAGTTCATAGGGCCAAAGTCTTGTCCTAGTTCAACACCAGAGGCTAAAAGGAACTTGTAAGTTGCCTAGTGAAGACTGTGGCATACAAAGTCTTGCAGAGTCAGCTTAGTTCTTGTTCAGGCTGTAGACTTATGATCGTAGTTGTCAGCCCTCCGATTTGAACAACTCAGGCCTCTCTTAAGTACGAGATTGTTTCAGAGTACACTTTTTCCTGGATACATCCGCTGGGTTTCATTAGGGTTTGCTGATACTTTTCAAAAGGCAGCAAACCTACTATTCCTAAAAGTACTCTTAATTGGCAATATCCAGGGCCACCTTCTGTTCCCACGTAAGACACCCAAGCACATCTCTCCCCACATACCATTTCTTGTACTTGGGATACAGCTTCAGATCATGCTTGTCACAGGCTTCTTTCAGTGTCTTGTGAAAATGAACAGCATCCTCTTCATTCAAGTAAGTTGGAGTGAGATCAGTCCCACCACCAAACCACCACTGTTTAGTTCCTATAGGAGAAAGGCAAGCAGCAACATTTTTCTTTTAAAGTTCCAAACAGCAGTATGCTGCTATTGGTTCACCAAGAACTAACACCTGCTTTCACAATACAAAAAAAAAAAATCATTATTCAGTAGTGTCCCTTATCCTCAGTCACGAAACACTGGAGTCTGAGGTAGTGTGATGACCAGTGACTTCAGGAAAACAGGAAACAAATTTCAAAGCAGCAGAACATATTTATTCAGTATTTTGGACCTCTGACCCTGACTATCAATTTCACAAGAAGGGCTGACAACTCCTTTTCAGGAATAGAGAAACATTTTGCTGCATGCCAAAGAAAGGGAACATTGCTATCAAGTCCAGGGAAGTCACTGACTAGAAATGATCCATAATGCTCTTCCAGAATAATTGGAATAAATCTCTCATTGAGCTTCTGACAGTATATTATGTTCACAAGGTACAGATGGCCTTTCAGCATCTGACCACCTAGCATATGGTTTAGTTTTACATAGGAGTAGGGAGTTGGACTCCATGATCCTCATGGATCCCTTCCAACTTGAGATATTCTGTGATTCTAACCCGGAGTCCCACTTCCGACAGTGGAAAGTTACAGAAACTCAGGGGAAAAAGTCACAATGCAGATTCTGACAGTATGTCCACCCAGCTTCAGAGGCAAAGGTGCATCCTGACCAGAATGCTTATCAGTTCCTTACAGACCTCATGCTACTAAATTGTTGAATTGCTTCTT
This sequence comes from Forpus xanthops, assembly GCA_032466535.1. Taxonomy (NCBI): domain Eukaryota; kingdom Metazoa; phylum Chordata; class Aves; order Psittaciformes; family Psittacidae; genus Forpus; species Forpus xanthops. The sequence continues at coordinate 2,749 of JASSUY010037927.1, read as the reverse complement.
TGAATAAGTTTTACATATATTAATAACCTTCTACATTTTAACTTAAGCGTGAAACCCCTGGTGTACTGTGCAAAAAGTGAACTGCAAACCCCTTTACCAGATGCACACTTCACATTGACCTTAAGAATTCACAAAGGCCCAGAGATTAAGAGATCCAGTGTTACACAACAGATTCTTGCACAGCTGGGAACAAACCTGGGCTGGTTCTTAACCTTTTAGCTGAGCCATGTGGTCATGCTTCCTTAGTGTGGAGTCATACACTTCATAGCACTCCACTGGATTACAGCTCTTACCATCTGCTTCTTCAATTTCAAAGTATCTGTAGTTGAAGTGCATGGTTGGAACATGAGGGTTCTTAGGATGGATAACAGAGCTCACGCCCATGGCGCAGAAAGGCAGCTTCCCTAGATAACAAAAAAGATCCATAGAAAAAAACCCTTCAGTTTTCTCAAATAACTTCATTTATTGTCATTAAAGAAACATTGCTCTTTTTCCTTAGGTTCCAAGATACTGTTCCACTACAAGAAAATTTCTCATGTTGGGTCACCGTAATTATTAACATGCAATTTACTTCTCATCCCCATACCTCTGGGCACTTAAGTAAATGTTTTTTTTTGTATTTATCCTAAAATGTGACAGTATGGCAGAGCACCCATTAGATGAAGACCACTTGAAATGTAAGGCACTGTTAAGGGTTTCCACCACCCCAGTCCTCACAATTGCCCTCTGCTATGCAGAAGTGGGTTGAATCCTCTTTAGCCTTTAGGCCTTTGTGGACCCACTTCAGCCTTCAGGTTTTTGTGGTTCTCCCCCTCCACCTCTGGTTCATGACTCCTGTGCTGTTTCACTGTTAAGCTACAGCATCATTGTTGAGATGTTGTAGCTTAACCTAAGCCTACAGTACAGTATTTAAAGCGGTGATATGGATGGAAAAGCACCCTGACACCTGGCTTTTTAAGGCTGTGAACGTGAGTCCAGTCTCACTGGTTAGGAAGCACCACGATGCAACTGAAACCACTGAGTGCTAAAGAGCCTTCCTCATTTCTGCATTGAGAGTACCCGCACAGGAAAAGCGGGGTGAATGCGTCCCGGTCCCCTACCCCACCTCTCCGCCTGTCACCTTACCGTCTTTGGCCTTCAGAGACTTCCCCCTGCTCCGCATCTGCCGCGCTGCATCCTCCGACAGCTGCCCGAACACGACAGACACGTTCACACCGGCCTTCTCGAACACCTCGCCGTCCTGCAGCACGCAACTTATGCCGCCGCCGCCTGCCAACATCACCGTCACCCTGCGCCGAGGCCTCCGCACCCCGGCGTGCCCGCGCCCACGATGAACCCTACGGTCCCTCTGTACCTTCCTTCCTCTCCCAGGTGTCGACGGCGAAGGCGGCACCGGGGTCCAGCGCGGCCAGAGCGCCACACACCTCCGCTTGCGTCTCCATGATGAGCAGCTCCATTCGGCTCCGCAGCTCCCGCCGCCGCCGTCGCAGCTCCCGCAGCCCGCTCACCGGCGGCGCCATGAATCGCTGCCGCAGCTCCTTCTCCTCCTCGTCCTCTTCGGCCGCCACCATCACGGCCTGACGCCGCCACAACCACAGCCCCAGCCCTCCCAGGGCCCCCGCAGCCGCCAGCGCTGCTCGCCGGCTCCCCCGACCCTCTCGGCCTGCCGCCGCCCCTGGCGGCAGGGAAACCAGCGCTCGGCGCCCTGTCGCGGCGGTGAAAGCCACGGCAGCCCCACGGAACACCCGGACGGCAGCCGCCATGACGGGCATCAGCGCCCCACGGCTGACAGGCGGAGCGGGAGGCGGAGCGGGGGGCGTATATAAGCGCGTTTTCTATATACCTCGATATATGCAAGGTTAAAGATTTATTCTTTTGAGGAGTCTCTCTCCGGTGCATGGCATTACTGGTTTTACACTCGTAGTAACGTGTTTTTAGAGCCTGACTGGTTTATGGGACCACCGATTTAGTGCAATTTCCCATGCATTTGAGAGGGAACATGCTTATGCCGCCATTGCTCTTTCTGAAATTGAAACGTTTCTTCTTTCCTAATAAAACAAGAGTTCAGAGTAATAAGGAGAAGGGTTATGTAGAGCCAGATGTTGAAAAGTACTGCATAGTACCAACTTACAGTTCAGAATTTGATTGGTTGTTTTTTTGGTTTTTCTTTTTTTTTTTTGTGACGCTGATGTTGGCACCAGATCTATTAAAATGATTTTCTACTTTCTCACCTGCTTTAACATCTGCTGTATCAACAGTGTGACAGTACAACAGATCAACTTCAGCGAGCAACTAAAACAGAAACTCTCGTCAAACAAGTGTGTAAGCAACAGTGCAGCCATTGACCATGGTACTGTGCTGAACATAGTTTTCTTTCAAATCAAACAGCTGGATTACTAATTACGTGGTTTGTTGTTGAGTTTTTGTAATAAGCATACTATTGTTTTCTAATAAGTAATGACACTTATTAATGCTGTAATTGATTGAGGGCCCATAAAATGGTTAGGCAGAGAAAAAAAATCACAGCTACCCCAAAAGTCCAGCCCTGTTGGGGTTTGTACTCTGGCATGGTACTGTTCCTTGGAAACAATGAGCTTACGGTATTTCAGGACTGTTTTGCACCTATATTACCCAAAAGAACATCAGTTTCAAGGGTTGCTTTGTGGAAGGTGAAGAGATTTGTCCCTAATATGGATCAGGGCGTTATTGTAGGGTACCTTGGGGGGGGGGGGGGAAGGGGGGAGGAGAG
>JASSUY010037926.1:18974-44240 GCA_032466535.1 Forpus xanthops | reverse complement strand
CGTGGCCCTCCTCTGCACTTGTTCCAACAGTTCCATGTCCTTTTTATGTTGAGGACACCAGAACTGCACACAATGCTACAAGTGATCATCTAGTCCCAGCACTCCTGCCATGGGCAGGGACATCTTTCACTAGACTGGTCAAAGTCCTGTCTACCTGGCCTTGAGCACTTCTAGGGATGGGCATCCACAACTTCTCTGGGCAACCTGTTTCAGTGTCTCACCTCACCACCCTCATAGTAAAGAATTTCTTCCTAGTTTCTAATCTACCCTCTTTCCATTTAAAGCCATTCCCCCTTGTCTTGTCACTACATACCCCCATAAAAAGATCTTCTCCAGATTCCTTGTAGGCTCCCTTTACGTACTAGAAGCTGCTCTAATGTTTCTCTGGAGCCTTTTCTTCTCCAGGCTGAACACCCTAGCTCTCTCTACTGTCTTCATAGGAGAGATGCTCCAGCCCTCTGATCTTTGTGGCTTACCTGTGGATGTACTCCAACAGGTCCATGTCCTTGTGTTAGGGGCCCCAGAGCTAAACACATTACTACAGGTGGGGTGTCACAAGAACAGAGTAGAGGGGGAGAATCACTTCCCTAGACCTGCTGGTCATAATTCTTTTTATGTAGCCCAGGATACATCTGGCTTTCCGGTCTGCAGGTGTGGACTGCTGAGTCACATTGAGCTTCTTGTCAACAAACACCCCAAGTCCTTCTCCTCAGGACTACTTTCCACCCATTCTCCACCCAGCCTGTATTTGTGCTTGGGATTGCCCTGACCCAGGTGCAGGATCTTGCACTTGGCCTTGTTGAACTTCATAAGATTTGCATAGGCCCTCTTCTCAAGCATGTCAAGGTCTCTCTGGATGGCATCCCTTCCTTCCAGCTTGTAAAATACCCCACACAGCCTGTTGTCATCAGCAAACTTGCTGAGGGTGCACTCAATCCCACTGTACGTGTCCCTGACAAAGATGCTAAACAGTGCCAGTCCCAATGCCGATCCCTGAGGCACATCTCTTTTCACCATTATATAGTAGAAACCTCACGGAAGTGGAAATATTTAGGAAGAGCATGATTTTTCTACATTAGGTTAGGATATAATTTCAGTATAGTACATTTTCTCTACTTAGTCTTGTGATTCATAAGAGTTTGTTTTTCTCCCCTCCTGACAACTAGTTTTGTGACCCTGTTAGGATCACTTTTAGAATGAGTTAAGCAAATGTTTTTTTCTAACTAGAGATTCTGTGTCTTTCCTTAGTTTCAAAGAGACTTTGTTTCCTATGCAAACTGTTTTCTTTCTGTTTTCTACACAGTTTCTGCACAGCTTCTCTATTTCCCCCCTTTTCTATGCTGCAGTACATGTTGAAGAGAAAAATGTTCAGAATATGATTTAATTAGTCTCTCTTTGTATGTTTGATATTTTGTATTCCACCAAATGGTTGTGTATTTTGAAGGGAATTCATTTTGCATGCCCTAAATGAGTTTTCAGAATCTTTTAATTTTAAAGCTTGAGACCATTAAAATGTGTTACAGAAGCATCACAAAGGTATACAACTAGAGAAATATTTTTGTCCTCATGAAAATGTAACTTGTATTATCATACTATCTTTACAAATCATGAATATAGTTAGTCACTACTGTGCCTCATAGTAAGTTAAAATAATATCATGTACTACAATGAATGTGAAAAATTAAGCCATTTTTCTGAAAAACTCAGAGTGTTTTCTGCATCCCCAGTTCCTTGGGTCAGCTTGGCCTGTGATGAAGCTGGGAGGTGTACACGATAGGAAGCAAGTTACAGTTTTATCTGTTCCTACCGACTGCTGCTCCTGACTGAGTGGCCTGAATCAGAGCTTTGGATTCTCTATTTTGGTCAAAGATCCAACATCAGGGTTGGAATTTGTCAGTTCCGAAATTAAGGCTTCATGTACAATGGAGGCCCATTAAAACGTGAGTGCTTTTGGGAAGAGCACATGCAAATGGAGGATTTGTAATCGTAAAACTGACATGGTGCCAATGGAAGATGGCAATATATTTGTGCCTGTTGAATGTAACACAGAGAAAGATGACTCCAAGTATTCATGTATTAAATGTTAGGTCTCAGGAAAGCACAATGTTGGCTTTAAAGTTCCAAAATGTGGCTAATAAGAAATGTAAGGTCCTTTTATTTTACTTCAAGTGTTCAGACACTGGGTGCTTGTGTTTTCAAATCTGTCTGAGCAAATTTGAGATATATAAAAAAAATTACTTATGTGTGTGAGAGAGTGGTCGTATAAAATTGTGTTTCTGAGGCAATAAGTCTTTTCAGGCAATTGCAGTAGCATACTGTATCAGGAGACTAGAGATGGAACTGGAAGAGTTTGCAGAAGAGCTGGAATTATGTTCATATTGTGTTCCATGGTTATATGTATGGACAAAGAAATTCAATGTTAGGCTATGAATAGATAGTGAGTCTTGGTCAAGCTCTTCACAATGACTATGGTTAAAATCATCTGACACATAATGGTGCTCAGAAGGGACAGCTAACTGAAACCTGGACTATATTAGCCCAGTTAAAGCCCAGGCCAGTATGGTAGAAATACCTTCCTTAAATAGTGTGTCACAGTACTTGGAAAATGTGAGGTTCTGATTATCACTATATTTAATAGGTATAACACTGGAGTTACTTAAGCTTCTGCAATTTGAAATCACAGAAGCGCACCCTGTGTTTAGTAGTTTTTGGCAGATGGTAGAACAAGTTAGCTATTTTTTCCTGCTAGAAGTAAAAAATGCCGTTTGACAGAGCATAGAAAACCATGTTGCTTTAGCAGCAAAATTATAAAATCTGCTGGTTTAGTGGGCTGGAATTATAAAATACTGCTTGTGTCACAAGGAAGGTAACAGTGAAATAATGTAAGGTGCTGAGGTTTCTCAGGATATATTTCATGTAATGCTGAACTATAATTTCATCTTCACCTCAGTGGCTTTTCAGAAAAATTTAATTTTTCACACATTTATAAAACCAGTTTGTTTTGATACCAAAGAAGAATGCTTGAGGCCCTACTGTGTTCTTGCCGTGCCTGTTATGGAAAATTGTCTGGAGTTTTATTTTTAATATCTAAAATTAGGCTCTGGTCACAGTATGGAGGCAATAGATAAACACTCTTGTTATAGAGCTTTTTAAGATACCCCCATGAACTTTTTTTTTTGCTTACTCCCTTCCCAAAATAAAAGGCTGGCACTGTTATTTATATGTTATTTATATGTTATTTATATGTTTGCATGGGATATTTGAGTCATTGTTATGTGGAGTATTACTCTTCACTGCTATTTTAAAAATATAAAACTTACAACAGATAAGGTAAATATGAAGATGATGAAATCCTATTCTCGGAGTGCTGCAGCTGGTGGTGTGTTTACTCTTTATTGTTAGAGGAAGAATTTTAGTTTGGTTTGAGCAGTTAGTTTCTTTTTGTGAAGCCTCTATGCAGTTGTGAGCTGTGCTAAAAGGTATTTGAATAAAAAAATAGGAATACCAGTGTAGCATTTAAAGGAATATTATTTTTTCTGTCTCCACATAGTTTTATGAGCTTGTATGTAATGATAAAGATACACACAATAAATATCAGTGCAGAAGCGGAGAAGGAAATAAACTGTTCTGGGCTATGCTGGATGCCAGATGTTTAGAGAACTTTTGGTTTACACTTATTAGAGGAGAAGTAGCATAATATCATGTGCCATTTATAAATAACTGATGGAAAGCCATGTAATAGGCTGTTACAACAGGGCTCATATTTCTTTTAGCTGTAATGCCTGTGTGAAGTAATTTTACTTTAGCTGTAATGCTGACATCAGTCATGTATAATTGTCAAGGAAAGTTACTGGTTCAGACACATCTCCTCACTCATCCTCATTCTCACGATCATAATGTTGCTGGTGCTACTTTACTCACCCACGTGGGGGTATTCTTGCCTGGGGGTTGGAATTTTGTACAGGCAGCAAATTTAAGAGAGTTAAAAGGACAAGAGGTTTCCAGATGCCTTGAATTAACCCGAGTGGTTATTCCTAACCATAAATGTTTAACTCTACTCCCTCAGCAAATCATTTTCAAAATAGGTATTTATTTTCAAACAAAACCAGTTGCCTTGTGAAACGGTTGGTTAGGGGAAAAAAAATGACCTAATGCTTCTGAATAAAGTGTCTGATCTCTTGTTGCCAAGGCTGAGTCACTTCCTGTTACAATAACAAGACTGTCATCAGCAAACGTCGCTAGCCACACAGTGTAGTTTGCCAGTGTATGGATGGCTTTATTTGTCCATGTTGTTAGAAAGTTAGTGTTGGAAAACGTACTGTACTAAATTTGGAGGCACCAGCTTTGTATTCAAGTGCATTAGTGTCAAATCTTGGTTGCACTTAGAGTGTCCTGATAGTATAATCTTTGATTTCTTAGTGTAACATAATAATATCCACCCAGCTGTGTACAGTAATGTAATTCTATCAAGGGATTCTGGACACAACATAATGCGTTACTATCATCAGAGCTTTCTCAACTGGAATTTGCAGGGTCATAGTCAGCTGTTTCTTATTTACAGGAATTAGATTTGAAAAGTACCTGGAAGTTCATTTCACTTGTCACTTAACAGATAATCTCTAGCATTTTCTTGACTGTGGTGGGTTTTAAAGACATGTTCAAGCTGTCTTTCAAAATATTAAGCATATGGTGGTTTTGGTTGCATTTGAGCATGACTGGCACTTGCTCGGCTTGCAGGCAGAGGTGGTCTGCTTTTGCTGCACTGCTGATTCAGCGGAGCAGAAATTCATTAGGGCTTTTACATAACAGGTTGGAATTGATTTCCTGGGCAAAATGAGTCTGCAAAATCCCTTTCTGCAGTTAAACCAGCTAGAAAATAAAAGCCCAATCCAGTGTTTAGTTTCAATACTATTATTGCTTTCCCTCCTCCCCCAGGTTTCAAATATAATTTGGGAGCAGTGTCTGGCAGGCTGAGTTCCGGGTGATCTGCCAGATCTGTATGTGAATCCTGACTACTGACTCACTCTTTGCAATGTGAATGACTGTTCTGAGGCTGTTAATAAGAGATGGGGGGTAGGGAGTGGGGCTGTCTTATACGTTCCTTGGGATTTTCATCCTCTCATTCTGCCCTAAAAATCAAGTGTCATATTTGGTCCTCAAAATTAAGGGGCAGTAAAAAAAAAAGCCTACATTTTTTTTTCTTTTTTTTTTGCCTCAGTTTCCCCTCCCATGAAAAGAAAAAAACAGAAAAAAAAAAAAAAAACAAGGGTAAAACTTTTAAATTGATTTAGTGTTCGTAGAGGAGCAGAAGTAGACACACAGAAAACTGACCCTTTTGAGTAAATGAAGTAGTCTTCCTAGGTTGTGGGTTGTGTTTGCTCTGTTTACTATATTTAATGTCCATCCTGCAGGATCATTTATGCTAGTTCTGCCTGAGAGCCATTTGTTGGATAGTCCTAGATAGCCTGCATCTCTCATGCCTGAGCTCTTCAGCGAAATCCAGAGGACTCTAGCTGAATGGAAACACTTGTGAAATGCTACTCACAAGAGGATGGGCATCACACTGATTGGATGTGTGTCAATTTGAGCATCGTTTTTATCCTCCCACTTTCAAAATCCAATTGTTATAAACATGTCACAGAACAAAGATCCTGTTAATGTCTAGCCAAGCTTAATCTCCAGTTTTCTTGCTTTCACGTTTTTGCAGAAGAAAAACCACCATTTTCCAACTCTTTTATTTCTTTCTCCTTAGTTTAAAAAAGAAAACAGAAAACGTAAGTTGATATTTTTAAGTTGACCGTGATGAATCTGGGATCAGTTACTATGCTCTGTTTCTTGATAGACAGAGACGTTATTGTGCAGTCCCGGATAAAGTCACTGATTATACTGTTCGGGCCATGAAAGCAAAATGTGTTGCGAGGGTTTGGGTGTCTGTAATTAACCAGTTGCAAATGCTGTGGTTGGTGGCTAAGCAGCTGTTGAAATCGCTGTCATAATTTCACCACTGTAAAGGAGCTATCATGTGTTTTTCCATTGTTTCAGATGGAAAAGAGCAGTTGTTTGTATACGTTTCTTTTTTTTTTCCCCCTAGAACAGAACAAATGTTGGCTGTAAACTGCACTTACAGTGTTCCAGGCTATATCAGTCGAAAGGATTTGTATTTGCCAGAGATGATTGTCTTTCTTTGTTTTCAGTTTAACGTATCAGACACTGAGAATATCACTGCAACCTAAAGGTTCATTTTTCGTGAGAGTTTGGTGCCGCATATATTGAACATTCATTCTGCTTTGGGCAGCTTTCCCTGTCTGTGCACTGATTCGTTTCCTGAATACAACTGTGAATATAATTGAGCCCCAAGTTTGGATATTAAGAATTCCCATACATTTTTTTAAGAACACATATCATTTTAATATTGGATTCAAGCCTCTTAGGGTGTCTTAAAATAAACCTTGCATTTTGACATGAATAACTCTAGTATTGATGTGCAGACAGCAAAGAACTTTGCCAACAGCAAAGTATATCAAATACAGCAGGTCAGCTACTGATTGTCTGAAAATCCTAATATGTGTAGGTGAAACTATGTTGTAAGACCTTTGGCACTCAAACCTCATGACTGTCTAGTTCGGGGAACGGTGAGTTCTCAGTTACAGGGAGTGGGAAGATGATGTCATTGAAAAGCTATTGCCCTGCTTTGATATTAGTAAATGTGTTCAAAGTTCTCTAGGGACCTCTAAGGGCTGGAAAACTCTCCCTACCACAGTTGCTGTGGGATAGAGGTAGTCTCTCTCTCAAAATTTCTTTGCCTTTTTTTTTTTTTTAGTTAGAATACAAGTGAAAAGCATTTAGGAAAATAAGTCTGTCTCTGCACTGTTGAAGAATACGTGTTGAAAATGAGGCTGGATGTGTTCTTATATCACTAATGAAAACAACACCAGGAACAGAAAAATGCCAGAAGTGTGTGCGTGTGAGTGTGTGTGTGAAAGAGGGGGAGGAGGAGACAGGATGGAGTCCTTTGCAAAACAAAACAGTAGGTGCCAATGTTGATGTTTTTAAGGCATGCCTTTGACTAGTCACTATGTGATAATTTATTATCAATCAAAATTTGAGGGCTGGATTCCTCCTTTTTGTTTTCTGCATGCACTGCATAAGAAAAACACAGTGAAAGGTCCTGGCACATTGCCCATCCTCCTCCTCCTCGGATAAGGGGGCGAGTGATGCAACACCATTACTCTTTTTTTCTTCTCCCATCTTGCCTATCTCATGGGGAAGTGAGCAATTACTTAGGTTTTTTATGCCTACAGGCTGGGCTGGGGTTTGTTTTGCTTGTTCTAGTGACAAACATCACACCATTTCTGACTGTGCGTTGCCCTCACAAGGCCCAACCCATGCTTGGGGATATTTGAAATTTTAAATATGTCTGGGTCTGGGTTCTGCTGCTGGCCTATACCTTTATAACAGGGCCATCATGTATCCTAGAGCCACAAGCCCAGGGTATGTGCTAAAATCGCTGATAACATACACCTTTAAGTTGCCCCACTTTCTTCCTCCCAAATTTATTAACTTAGCTTTTTGAACTGTAGGGTTTAGGTATTGTGAGTTTTCTTCTCACCCATGAAGCCTGAGCTTGGTTTGTTTAATCATGGAATAGCGGATTCTCTAATATTTTCCTTGATGCAGCGAGGGTTTTTGCAGGGCAGCAAGTATCATAAGACTCCTGATAAAATCATGGGAGTTAACAAGGCTAGCACTCGAAGAACCTTTGCAGATTCAGCCTTTTTCTGAAAATAACAATCCAACAAAACAGAGATAAACTGAATGTTTGAAACAATCTTGTAGAATATTTTACTTTGTGTTTATTTTTTTTTTTTTTACATAAAGACCTCTTCAGACCGTCTGGCTCCATGTCACTTGATCAGTACATGACTCAGCAGGGGAGGGAAGAGATGGGAGGAAGGGGAGATTTAGCCCTTTTCACAAAAGTTAAATAATGTGATGAGGACATTCAAAACCTCTCTTTAAACTCTCACTAGTCCTCAATAGCATCATAGTCCAATTTGTAGCATCACTGAAACAAATACCATTTAGTAATAGCTGGCAGTGTGCACATAGTCACTGGTGAGGTCATTGTGACACATCTGATACCTATCCTCTTGGTTGCAGCCACGAACGCAGCCTGAGAACTTTGGAGCTTGACATCTGGCAGGATTACAGGGCACTCAGTCAAAGGTGAAATGCCAGCACTAGGGAGTGATTGCTGGTTTCACTGACTAAAATACCTGTTATATTGCACATTTATTATACTTACACAGAGAGAAGGGGAAGATAGAGCAAAGGGATAAACAGCAGAATTACACTGACGGGAAGAGGCAACATTCAAACATGATAAGGAATACAGCTGTGATAAAAAGTAATGTTGGCTGTCACGTATTGTTGCTGATACAGCACTGGACATTTATGAAGGCATTTTTATTTTCTTAAATAGTGAGATACTTATTTACTTTTTTTCTGTGTGTATACCACATCTCACGTCAATTCCAAAAACCAGCAGCAGAACTTACAGCAGACGCATGGGCAGTACTTACTGAAATTTAGGTCCCAAGAATGCAGCTAAGCCCATGGACATGAAGCACACCCTGGATCCTAGTTCATACACTTAAAGTCAGGCATACACCTCAGTGACTGCAACAGCAGTACTTTGCTTTAACTTCTACCATTTTCTAAGGCTAAAATGTGTAATTGCCAATTACAAAATTACTAATATTGGCTTGTGTCACTCACTGCTCTTGGAAGTCATGGAGACTTTGTCATTTGTGGCTTTTTTTTTTTTTTTTTAAAGAAAGAAGCTAGCTCTGGAAATAGAGAAATGCAATTTATTACCTGTTTTGCATCATTTAGTATTTTTCTGTCATTTTGTTTGGTTGTTTCAATTTTTACAACTAGCACGGGGCAACAGTCAGTGGAATACTGCATCTTTTTTTCTTTGTGTTTAATTTGTTCTGTTTTGGAAAGTATTCAGAATTTTTGTTGCACTCTAGGAATGCTAATTTTGAAGTTTTCTAATTCTGAAAGCTTGAACGCATTTAAAAATAAAACCATGTACTGCACAAGGAAATGATACTAGAAAACAATCAAAGTTAAGTGATATTTCTAAGAGAAAATGTTACAGTTTTTGGCCACCAAACATGATATAAGAAGACTTTCTGTGCATTAAATTAACTTATAATAGTTACTGAATTTTCTTTCTTAATGTAAAGATTCTCATTTCCAAAGGGAGAAGGAGAGAAGTTTAATGAAGAGAAAGATTCCAAAATGGTGAAAAAGAAAAAAAAAAAATATTTAGTTATGGAACACTACTGATACCAAGGTTAATGTAATAGCTCTCTCTTAATGAAATCTAAGAAGTGACAGATATGGTAATGCAAACATACATATATGACCTCTCTTTAAGAATGTTCAAGATCCCGATTCCATGATGACATTGTAATGTGCTCAGCTTTATGCATGTGAAGTGTCCCTCTGCTTCAAATTACACATATGTTTCATGTTTGCAACCTTACTCTTTCAGGACATCTTCCAGCAAATTCAGCACTCCTTTCTTTTCTTCCAACTGCTAACTATGTTACACGCTTTCCTCCCTTTCAGTGACTTAAAAAAAGCATGATCTGTTAAGTCAATGGCAGAATTCCCAATGACTTCTGTAATGCTGGAAGTTAAGCTCTCTGCTTATGGAACTTAAACATTTCTTTTTAGAAAACTTTCCAACGTTATGAAAAGGTCATTTCAGTCCTGCAGCTACCCAAAATGGTCATTGAGTCTCTTACATTTTTTTCCTTCTATTCAATAGCATTTATTATTAGCACTTTTAGTTATTATTCTTTGTGCTTTTTGGAGGAGATGCTAAGAGCTGGGGTCATGTCTACTTTGTCTGAACTTTTGAAGATCTCATAATAATATTTATAAGAATTTCATGGCTTTATTTCTCAACTCTTCCCTCCTGTGTAAGATCCTGGATGCCAGATTTTTGCCACTATCTGCACCAGAATTGTCTGCCATCTTCCAAGACAATTCTTATAAAAAATTAGGGGGAGTTCTGTACGTAAGGTATGGTAGCCAGGAGATGGAAGATGCTGAAGATTTCCATCAAGGTTTATTTGCAAAGGAATATGGGTCAAGTTTGTATTTAGCTTCAATCATGCCAAACTTGTCCATATCTTTCTTATCAGCCCTGAAGCAGGGGGATGCTAAAAAGATTTTTGTGTTCCTCATGTCTCTTCCTCTAGCCTTGGCACTACTATGATGTAACAGAGGGGAAGAACATGTTTCAGAAGAAACAAAAGGCAGCTGTAAGGAATTGTAAGTTGTTGCTAATGGCTTTCCTACATTCAGTTGTTTCACCATGTTGATTCCATATATATTATTAAATACAGGGCAGAATATGGCTCTCAAAGCAGTAGAGCTGACATTACAGCTAAATGAGTTCTGAATAAGAGGTTGATGACTACTGGAATCAAGCGCTGGTTCTGCAGAACACAGATCAATCGTAAGATGGATCTTACCTTTTGGTTCAGATGAAGATTCATTGGTATTTTCAATTTCTCTTAAGCTAATCTGAGTTGAAAGCGCTCTGAAGAAACAGTGCATCGTGCAGAATTAAACTTCAAGCCCTGCTTGAGTACTTTGAAATAACCCTGTACCATAACTACACACTATTCACTACAATATTCTTCATGAAACAAAAATATTCACATTTTGGAAGTTGGTATTTATAGAGTTTTTCTGAAAGTGGAGGTTGCATCCTAGTGAGACAGTTCAGCTAGCCAATGCCTTGACATATTTCATTTATGGCTTGATTAGACCCTGATTTAATGAAATGCTGTACTACATGGAAGTACATAATCTTCAGTCATTGAAAACTGAGTGGAGTCTGAATGTTTCATTTTAGCAGTGTCTCTAAACTTTTGAAACTAAAAGAAACAACACAGAATAAAGCATCGTTTAAGTAGAATGTTTCATTCCAACTGCAGTAGGCAATTATAAAGAAAACCATTCTGAGACTGCCCACTTCTTTGCTTCTCTTTTCAATCATATAGACTATTCATTAGTTCTTCTGAGGTTTTATTATACTGTATAGAATATGTTTTGAATTTAAGATTTGTAAGGGAAAAGCAGACAAAAGAACAATCTCATGTTTCCATTCATCTTCCCAGTGTGTTATTCCAGAGGCTCAAAAGGGTGATGCATTGTCTAGATTTTGTGACTGGTGAAGTTCTTTGTTACTGGGTGACTTGGGATGACATTCTCTTTCACGCAACTTCCAGTGGAGGGGCAGCTCCAGAGTGCTTGCAATCCTCCAGTGGATTTTTCTCTGTTGGATAGCATCTAAGGATCCAAAAGCTTCACTAAATTGTATTGTAGACTGAGCAGTCCTGGAGTTGTACAAGCTCTGGGTTACTGCTGCTGTGCTTTAGGGTCACCTCCCCTTGCAGTGGTTTTGTAATTAATGGATTTCAGTTGAACCCAGTGACCTGTGAATATATAGTTCTTATACATATTCTCACTCAGGAGCAAGGCATGATGCCATATGGAATGGCGTACATCTATTTCTTGGCTTTGGATTAATTGTGTAAACTTGAGCAAGAGTCTAAAGAAAAAAGGATATAGTAAGAATCAACCCTGTCATGCTGAGATGAGGTTTATTTAACATCTGGCAAAAGCAAATGGATTCTTAGTTAACATAGTGGAATTTGTTCAGTCAGCACCTTGATAAGCACATCTCTTTAACTGTCTCACATGTACATGCTTTCCAGTTGCTCTGAAGACTGGCTGAGCAGCATATTAGGACAGCTTAAAATGATATAAGTATGATGGGGAGGGACCCTTCATTAGGAGCTGTACTGATAGGACAAGGGGTAACAGGTTAAAACTTAAACAGGAGAAGTTAAGATTGGATATAAGGAAGAAGTTCTTTACACTAAGAGTGATGAGGCATTGGAATGGGTTGCCCAAGTAAACTGTGAATGCTCCATCCCTGGCAGTGTTCAAGGACGGGTTGAACAGAGCCTTGGGTGGCATGGTTTAATGTGAGGTGTCTTTGCCCATGGCAGGGGGGTTGGAACTAGATAATTTTAAGGTCCTTTCCAACCGTAACTATTCTATGATTCTATGGTTGCCTGCCATTGCCTGCAATGCTCTGGTAATTTGCAAGTGTGGGTGATGTACACTGATGGACAGTTTCTTATTCTGTGGCCCACTTATCCAGCATTTCAACTTTTTATTTAGTAGATAAAGTAAGTTTGGTGCCATATATCAATATTGGGATGGATGTTCTCAAAATTTTTTGTTGTTGAGATGTGGCCACTGCATGCTGACCATTAAAGTGCCCATTAAAGCATTGTATTAGAGCTGTTCAGGAGAATATAATTTGACATGGTGATCACATGTAAAGTTCTTGGTGGTCACACACACATATAAGATGGCTTATGATTTGCTAGCATGGGATGTGGTCTTCCATGAAAGAATCCACACTAAGTTGTTTCCATGTTACCACAGGGTTTAAATATATTAATGCTTAAGGAGATATTTTTTTTTTTTACTTAATGTTGGGGCAACATGGCCATCTCAAACTCCTTTCTAGAGGAAATCTCTGTGGTCTCTCTTAAAGGTCATTCTCAAGGAAGCAATTTCAAATTATAATAATTTTTTATTCATATTTTTACTCTTGTCCCAGTCCCAGGTATTATATCTGTGGTCTTCAGTTTTTCAGCAGCCTTGCTTCATGCTCTGTGTGATTGGGTAGGAACCTTGTAAAACTATTCTGTATTAACAGCAAAGCTTCACCCCTGCTCTATTTTATATTTATACAAGAAAATATACCCACAGAAATCAGTATTTCATGTACATTAAAACTTCCTGGGAGTAAAGAAGCAATATGAAATATCCTTGAAGGAAAAAAAAAAAAAAAAACAGTGGGAACTTTACTTTTATACCTCTCCCTTCAGATGCTGCACACCTCTGAACCTTTTGGAAGCGTGAGACAGTACTGTCAGTCCTGTCATGCCCAGTACCTAGAGCCAGATTTTGGAGAAGCACTTTTCCTGGTGCCTCATATTTGTAATCCTTTGAATTAAAGTCTCTGGTATTGCTGTTTCAAAGTGCTGGTGTTCCACAGCCTGTTGACACCAACCTTCAGGTGCTGTTGCAGGAAAGTGCAGGTATTAGTCATGATGCTCAGAAAATGCCTCTCTTTCATTTTAAAAGGGTGTCAGCCAGAAGTCATACCACTGTACCCAGTAGATTTTCTGGAGTCAGTGTGATGTAGTCATCCAGTTCAACAGCTTCATGTCTTTTGAGTCTGGAGGTGCTCAGCATTGATGCTTCAGCTCCTAGCCAAGGCATGTCTTGTGTGTTTCCTACTTAACTAACACTTGCAGAATTGATGGCCAAACATTCTTTCTGGAGCACTTACCATTTCCAAATATATTTATCTTTCAAGTAAATAAAATCTGTGTTAATTAGTGGCGACTCACTGCTAAAATATTCACTTCATTCTTTTATCACCCTGTGGCAGAGCTCTATGTACCATGCCAGCTGTCCTTCACAGCAGGTCTTAAAGGTTTCAAGCCTTATTTAGTGCCTGCAGTGACCTTTTAAATTCCAAAGTAAAGTTGGGGCTACACAGCTTACAAATATAACACTTGTTAATAAAATGTCAGCTTTGTAGCAGTCAGACTTGCACATAGTGTTCAAACTACATTTTCCATCAGCCTAATATCTTGGGATTGTATAAATGTGGTGACATAGTTGCAAGAGGGGTAAATCCTTCAAAAAAAAAGCTTACTTCTGTTCCCACTGTGTAACCAGGTCACAATTCTACCCCCTGGGGAAAGAAATAATTTCCCCAGTCAAATTCCAACAAACAGTTGTTAGTTTCTTCATTCCTCAGGTGACCTCAACTAAACCATAAATGCCGGGTTTTAAAGACTAACAGATTGGCTAAACTTTCAACCCCTGAATCAATAGCATGTAAGAAATAACAGTAGCAGGGGGGAAATAAAGGGGGGAGGGGGTTAAGGGAAGAAGAAGCAGTAGAATGGCTAGCAGATGTTTCCTAAAGAAGCTATAAACAAGGAAAATGAGCAGTCAGATTTTCCTTTAACTTTATAGTGCAGTTTACAAGTTCATTAAACAGGTCGTCGAAGTAGGGCTGCCCTCACTGAAGGATTGTTTAAGCTGAAACATTCCTGATTTCCTTTTCAAATGACTCACTTGATAAGATGCTCTCTCATGGTATCATCAGCCACTGAACAGTTAACAAAACCTTTGGATTGTGTAAACCTATGTAGTTTAGGTAGTTCTTGACCTGTGTAGGTAATGAATACTTACATATCTGCAGGCATGCTGAATGTTCTTTATAGTGTCCTCAAGAAAAATAACACTGGCATCATTCAAAACTGTCACTTTTTTTTATTCTCTTAATACATATTATATAGCTGTTTAGATTTTAATGATCTGTCTGTATAGTTGCCTAAAGCCATTTCTTTTCCATCTATTTACTGAAATTACATGAGCAATTCATACCGCATTTTCAGGATTTGTCCAAGTTGCCTGTGTTCCTCCTAGGAAGTTGGGTCTGGCATTATTGTGATGCTTAGCTATTGCCATACTGTAAAAAAAAGGAAAAAAATTTGGTTATTCTACAATGGGACTAATTTTTCTCGTGTTCTAGAAAAGATTTTTAGTGGCAGAAAACCTCATTATCAATGAAAACTTTACAGTAGGCCTCAATGGATTTCTAATTGACTCAGTAATGCACTTTCATTACTGACCTAATACTAGACAGCTGGAAGTTGTCTAGTACGCATACAATTCTCACATAGCCTATAATATGGAATAATCAGAATACTTTTAAATAATCACAAAGGATATGTAGTAATTTGGCAACTGGCCTTTTCTGCAGGGGAGCAAGGATCAAACCTTTGAAAATCTGTCATTACATGAAACAATACAGGCCACTTCCAAAGTCTGTTTTCCACACACTGACATACGAATGTCTGTACATAGTCCTAATCATCTGAGATCACTGATACATCTGTGTTTTCATCACAGAAGAATAATGTTGGCCCCACAATCATAGCTAAAATAAAGATCTTCCTGTCTTTTTCCAAGCCCAGTAGTTAAATTCAAATTGTTATCACCTCATATTAAATGAGACTGTTGTTAAATAGTACATGAAAATGGTATCTATATCACAATATAGATACCAGTATATAGATTCTATATCCATACAATATGGATATAGATATTAAAACCTCCTAATTTTTATTGCATGTTGTGAAATACCATAAATTAGTATTCCATAACCAATGAAAGATGCGATTTTCTAAGAAATGCTTAAAGAAACATAAGCTAGGATATATCTTTCTGTCTTCATACTTGTTGTGGAGCTGCTGCGATCACTTAATGAGAATTGGCCTGCAATCTGCAAATCCAATGGCAACATTTAGTGTGTAGTTTGTAAACTTGTCTGTTATGTTTGTAAATTCTTTTTAATGCTCCTGATGATCTTAAAAGACATCATTTCTTCCTTTTACTATAAATATTTTTGTGGTCTTGGCAGTCCCAGCTTTAAAAAAAAAAAAAGTACTGAAATGTTATAGAATTAAACTACAGCTCTATTAAGAAAACAGGCTCCATGAAGTTCAAAAATTAGCAAGCATTGCAAACTAATCAAAGTTTGCACAAATAAGTGTGATTTGGCAATGTTATTGAATTCTATCAATGGGATTTTGTTGCACATTATGACAAGGATTTTTTTTGGCTGCAGTGAGGACTACAGTGTATGTGTGTTATCAAAAAAGTGTCTTCCTTCCCAAAGTGAGATTGGAAAGAATCTGCTAAGGTCTGATTTTGTTCTTTTTTTTCCCCTCCTTTCTTTTCCTAACACAAGAAAGTAGCTTCTGGGTAACTTAGAAACTGTTTTTAATAGAGTATTTACTTGTTTGCTTACTTATTTGTGTGAGCTGTCCTGTCCAACTGGAAATTTTTCATAGGCAGCAATATCTGAATGACTGATCTACTCAATAAAGTAATTTCTAGTAGCATCAACATCAGCCGCAGGCCTAAATATAGAGAGATAAGTACCTCATGCACTAATCTTTTAGACAAATGCATAAGATGTATCCATGTTAGGTGACATCTTCCATACGATTAAGTGTTGTGGGATGTCAACTGTGAATATAGCAAAGAATGAGATTGTGTAACATGGTCTGAGAAAGATGATTCTTGGAAATTCATCGCTCTCTGCTGATCTCATAACTGCATGGTAAATTAATGCTCACTGTCATTTCTTTCAATCAGCAAAAGCTGAGCAAATAAGCTGTCACATTTTTCGTTCTTTTCAGTGTAAATGGAAAACATTTCTCAAACTAATAAACTGAAGTCTAGGACTGCTGGTATGCACTTGACTGTATACTTCAAAGTGTAGAAGCTAGATAAGCTAACAGCTCATTCAGTGAAGTTATTGTGTCGGAGGAAGTATGTCTATCAAATGCTTTCTTTACAAATTTGAATAGATGTCATTGTTCTCAGTAATGTCACCCACTGTATGGCTGCAGGCATTATCTGAACAGAGGGAATGTGAAGTATTTTATCTCTTTATTTTATTTTTATTTTATTTTATTTTATTGAGGGTGCTTCTTTGCAGGGAAATCTGCCATTCTTTCTCTGGATCATCTTTTTCAAAACAATGATGCAAGAAGTACTAAGGAGGCTAAGTAAACAGCTGGCCAAAAAGTTGAGGATCAAGTTGATGGTTTAGCTGCATGGGTCTTCATAGTAGACGAATCCAAGTGTAACAAACAAAAGATACCATGAGAAGTAAGTGTTTTTTGTTTTCAGAAAAACTAGATCAGAAGGCCATATTAGCATTGTTGAGAACTACTAAGGGATACATCTTTGGGGTTTTTTTGTTTACCAAGTGTAAGTACAGATCACACAGTGGCTGATTTATATTTCTGCATGGTACACTAGGTCAGTGCATTACAGACATCTGCACATTGCTGCAATTTGATTGTAAGATGAACACCAACAGCCCAGATACATTCCTTCTCTCAGTTACACCAATGCAATCTGGCTCCTCGAGTTTATTTCAGCACTATGTGAATTCTTTTGGTTATTTATAGAGCCTTCAGAGATTGTGTCAGTGGGGTGAGAGTGAAGCTGCATTAGCAGCCAGAGTACTCCAGAGAGGTCTGCTGGCTGACACTTGTCCACTGTCTGTGTAAAAGTCACAGCAGGGAAGAGGCTTTGCATCTTTGCTACAGTAGAGCAAATGCTCTATGGACTTTGGGCCAGCAGTGAAAGACCTCAGCCACAGACTGAAGTAGGAACTGTAACTCAGGGTTCTGTTTTTTCTGCCCTGAGTCTCCAGGAGGAAAGTAATCTTTTTCTCTGCATGATTCAGGGGCAGTATTTTTTTGCATGGTCTTCTTGAAAAGTGTTGGGAGCAAAATATCAAGCTATATTTAATGGACAGGATTTTGCTTTACTCAGAAAGTTAAAGTACAAGGCAGTAGTTGCTTTACACAGCTGCAGAGTTTGTTATTACTCCCTTATCTGATGCCTGAAAAGCTGTATAGCTCTGTGCTTCTTCATGTATCTGCACTGATAAATACCTCTAACAGACCATACTGGCTTTCTTCAATGCCTTCAGTCCTCCATGGCTCCATTACAGTTGCTCAGGGAATCTCAAAGATGGCTAAGGAAATTAGATGGACAGGAACTGCGTGGAAGCTTTCTAGTTAATGAAAGGATAGAAAAGTAATTTTGTAGGTTGGCTGAGCTCTTGATGAGATGTTTAACGCTGCTGTGATTTAATTGTATTGCTAATGGTGCACCAGGGTGCTTAAGCATTTTGGTAGGAGTCTCTTGGTTATTATTTAAATTGAAGGGAATAAAATACATAATAGGTGTCATTAAAAATCTCTGTCTTTATTTTGGAGAGGTTTAGTAGCATTTTGCATGTATCTAGTAAGAGATGTTGGTTCCGATTCTTTTTTTAATGAATGGATTTTTACACACTTTGGTCTGATAAAAGACTCCCACTGCTGTCAAAAATTGCTTATATTCTTCCTTTCTGCTCTTGACAAGGCTTTGTTCTTGCACAGTGCCATACTATGCTGCTTTTGAGCATGCCGCAGTTGTGTTTCCAGTTCAGGGACTAGCTTGGGGAAGATGAATTCCTATGTATAAAGACAAAACCTTATGTGAGGTCAAAAACTCACTGAGAATAAATTCGTTTGGGTAAACATTGAGTTCTATTGTGTTTTTCACTGTGGTTTCAGTAATTGCTTCAGTTCTGTTACTTTGTTTTGCATTTCACTTGACTTGTCCTGTAGCATTTTTGTGTGTTTCTGAGACATCTCTCAGCTTCTCCATCACTACAAGTGTTTCAAAGGAATTTGTGGTAGTGTTTAAAAGATGTTATTCTACTGATCTCTTAACCCACACATTTTTATCCTCTCCAAGGAGGATCATTTTTATATGATAGCTCATTCCTTGTTTATTTTGGTTGCACTCAGATGAACTTTACCTCTGTTATCATTTAACTGTTAAATTTCAAGCTATAACATTATGGTTTCCATCCTGGGTACTGGACAACCTTATTTTTTGCAGTGCAAGAAGTGTGTATCACTTTCATTGCTGAAATATTGCTGCATGATTTTGAGCCCAAAAGACAAAATGTCAATTTTTCAGCTGGGTTTTTTTAATTGTGGTGCTTTTTTAATGGCACAAGTAAGAAGGCAGTACTGCAACTTGCTTTAACACATGCTTAAGTTAAAAGATTGTCAGGAATAAGTTCTCCTGGAATATTACTGGGGTACTGGAATGATTACTATCTCAGTGCTACTATAAATAAGATCATATTACTTCTGCATATTGCTTAAGTATTTTCACCATAATGAGTTGACCACAGCTTTACAGTCTTTTGGGCATGGGAATAAAATTTCCAAGAAAAGACATAAAGTGGAATGTGTATTCATGTGTTCTTTTAATTGGAGAGGGAAGTAACTTCTATTTCTTAAAAATATGTGCTTTAAAACTTAGGACAGTCTCTACATTAGTTACTTCCTTTAGCGCTGTGGCCGATTTCAGACCTTTTTTTCATTTAGCATCCAAAGCAGACAGCTGGCCTGAGGAATCTGAAGGACTTTCAACCACTGAAATCACTGTACATTTATCAAAACCAACACTTTTTCATATAAGATTCCTAAAAGACGGAGGACTCGTACTAATAATGTTCATATTTAATTGCCTCAAGGGACATCAGCACTGGAAAATACTCTTTGTACCTGACAATTAAGAGCAATTATTACGAATTAAATGAAAGCTTCCATCTCAAATAAATATTAAAAAATAGAGCCAGTGTTCAGTATAGGAGTTTCAGTTTCTGTTATTTTGTTTCCCTATTCCACTACAGTTGCTATGTCAGCTTAACACTCTTAGGAGGATGTGGAATAGAAACTTGGAACCTACTTATTTATAGAAGATTTTTGGGTTTGGACTAGTTTGGTCACTTGTTTAGACAGTAGCAAGAAACTGTTTCATGAGAAATTTTAGCATTGGCAAATATTTTTAATCACAAAAAAACATTTTCTGTATCTTTGCCATGGTTAGCCTCTGGCGTTAAAAATAGTTTTTCACCACTTTCCTAAGAAAATTGTTTCGTAGCCTAAACTTTGATTAGAGAGTTTTGTAATTTGTTATTTATGTTGTAAATGAAATCTTTTCATTGTTGCCTTCTGGTGAAAACAAGGATGTGTTCATTAAGGCAGGATACATGTCACATAATTTACAAGCCTACAGCATAAATGTCTGCACCTGGATGGCTGGGTGAGTGAGTTTGTTTTAAAGTCAGTGGAGAAGCAGAGGCTTTTTTAGAGTGTATTAACTAGCATATTTTAGTTGTTTACATGAGGAAAAGAGGTGTGGCATTCTATGCTCCACTGACTGTGTTTACTAGGTATCCATTGACTCCATTAAGCCTGGAAAACTGGACTCTACATCTTGAGTTGTAGAAGCCTAATGAGTCTTATCCAGAAAAGTACATGCAAATCACAGAGATGATGAGAACAATCTGCAAGGTTTTTATTAGATACTAATTTGCAAATTACATAGGCCTATGATTAGGCTATTTGGCTGTTCCAGACCGACCTCCAGTGAGGAAGAAAAGACAATATATACTTTGCACAGCTGGAGCAAAATGATCATGTGGATGCTGGGATGGTGAAGAGAGATAGGATCCAATGAAAATTATATAAGTCAGGATACAGATAATTCTCCATTACAAGAAAGCTTTCTGAGACCTACGTGTTATGTGAGATGATAAGTAGGAATCTTTTGCCAAGAGTGTTGAATTAGGGACTCAAGAAAAAAATAATTTTGAAAACAGGAAAGATAAGTTGTAATAATAAGAAAAAATACAAGTTGACAGGCAGACAAAAATACACTGAAAATAAGACAAAGTAAGGCTAACTAAGATGATGTCACTGCCTTTTCAAAATCCAGATGAAGCTGGTTTCCCACTGAATGATTCTAATATGAGAGACATTTCAAACAGTTTGAAAACTAGATATTTTTCTGGTTTTAAATAGAATTTTTCTATGTTAAAATTTGAAAAATTAAAATGTACATTAAAATTTGAAAATTTAAGATGTACATTGACTAGATTGAAGGCCAAGGCAATGCCCTATAGGGATCAGTAAATCATAGTAAATGGTTATTTTTTTCCCTTTTGTTTTTTTTTCTCTAGTTTTGTGATTATTTTATTTGGTTCTTGCCTCCAACTACCTGTCTCTAAGTATAGCAAAGATTATTCAAAACTGTGTTTGTTGGAAGTAAGCACAGGAACATCACTAGAGCTCAACAGTGACAGCTTGGTCCATAAGTCAGTGACTGCCGAAAAGGACATCTCAGCCAATCATTCATGAATGAGTGAAACATCTACTGATTTGCTTTCTGGTACAGAAGTGATATAAAAAAAAAGTTAATTTCAAAAATACTAGTTTCTATCATGGTGTATTATATCAAGTGGATTAAAAACCTGCAGGGCATCTGGAGCACCCATTTGTGAGATTGTTTTGGATCACCCCATATAGCTCAAGCCTGTTTTTTCAGTGTGAAAAAACTTACAACATCACAACTGATCACACGTGGTAAGAATCAAAATAAAGAAATAGGGGCACATTTTCTTTTTGGAGTGAAGAATTATAGTTCTATGAGAATTCAGTACAAATCGATAAAGAGTAAAGTCAGAAGGCAGCTTTGTATCTGACAAATTATTCAATAAACAAAAGAACTAAACCTGGGCCCCATTAGCAATGTTTAAACACACAGACATCAAAATTCCAATGCAAACAAGTTTTAATGGTACCAAATCTACCAATGGCTATGTTGGTATATAAATGTTTTCCAAATCATGTGGTTTCAATGGAGAAAGTTTTGTTTAAAGAAATTCAAATTGAGGCAAATTCAGATTTAAGTGACTCAGATACCTAATTTTCATGTACCTTTCTAATGGCTTGATACTCACTCAATGAAGTCAGGTAGTCTCTGATTAAACCCCATGGGAAAGCCTATGGTAGTAACTGGATTATTGAGTTTTCTGTAATGAAATTCCTACCTATCAAATTAAGGCTTAGCTCCTTTTAGATAAAATACAGGAGTACACAGATATATAAACTGGAAAGTTGTAAAACTAGGTTTAATATTAAATATGTGCACATTTTACAGTAGAAAAATGAACTTCAGTGCACAGATACATAATGTGATGGATTAATTCCTTAAAGGTTGGCAGTGCAAAAAGATGCCAATTAAGGAATGTAATGGTCAAGGAAAAGGTATATTCTATATTTAGGTTATAAGAAATACTTTTCAATGCTCTTTATGAAGGAAAGTTTAACTGCAAAAATTAACTCAGTCAATGTAGCAAATAGTAATTTTTTAACATAAGATTCCAACAATCTGGACAGGTTCAGATGATACTGGTGAGATGTACACTTGTTTATCTTTATAATACATCTTTCCTTTTGACCTTCAGCCTGCCAGTGTCAATGTTTCCTGATCCAAGGAAGCGCCATGTGGTTTAAACAGAGCTTAAATTAAGAAAGTTGGATCCAAATACAGTAATGATACTGGGAATCCCTAGGAATCTGAAAACAGTTGCATTTTTTGTTGAATGTATATATGTACATACAAAAATTTGAAACAAAGGGGTAATATGAATTCCTAGGATTCTTGCATGGTCTTTGCTTTGGGTTAATTCTGTGAAGATTCTTTTGCTACGAGATAAATGAAATTGACATCATGGAGTCCCAGTACTTAAGCCCAAAGTCATTAGCAGCATTTCCATTTACTCCCTTGGACAATAAATCTAAGACTTCTCAGAATCTTTACCAATGTCTTTAGGCTGCAGCTGATATAAATTTCCTCCTGCTGGTTTTCTCTTATTTCTAGGCTGCTCACTTTGTTTGATTGAATTTTGTCTACTGCAACAGAGTTTTCAACTTCAGTATGAAACATATTACAGGAATAAACTATAAATGACTCGGCAGTTTACAACAGGTTGTCCATAAAGTGCCCTCACATAAAAGCATAGAACAAGAAAATAAGTGCAGTGAAATAATAAAAGATCTATTTCACTACTCACTCACACCATAAAACCAAAACTAATATCTGGCTTTAGCAGACATGCCATATTCTTTTAAGTGTTGAAAGGAAAGGACAGGAGTTGGTAGGAATGATTACTCTAGTGGGTAGAAGTGTGATCTCAAGGGAAGCTTCAAGTTTAACCTATTATTCCTTTCTGCATTCCTTGATCCCTGTCTCTCTTGAGGCCTGCTGGTGAGCTTTCTTATTTCTTTTGAAACTAGTAATGCGAGGAGCTTTGTATTCAGCTGTTTCTTTCCTCTCCCTCAGAGATATTGTTCAGATGTGAAGGAGTTGATGCTGGATACCTACCTAATGAATCTCCTCAGACTCAATGCCTGAACTAGAGGTATACCAAGAATGTACAGGACAAGATTCCAGACAGCCATAAATGGGCTTATTCTGATTTATATTTATTAAAGAAAGCTGAATGTATTGTTACTGAGGTGTTTCTTCACTAATACCACTGATAGCTCAGCTCCTTACACTGCATGACTAACTGAGATAATTTGCCACTATTTCTTCCTGTCTTTTCTTGGCACCAACTGGTGGAATTAAGAAGTTTTTTAACTTATTTTTTCAGCCCTTTCTTTGAATTTGGTGAGACTCTTGAATGGCCTCTACAAGCTAGGAAGTGGAATGGATTTGGTGTTTGGATCACTGAGAAGGTCAAGAGCAGCACTATTTGTATCCATTACCAATGGCATGTACAAATTCATGAATGATTAATCTCACAACAGCTTAAGTATGCTCCATAAGTTCCTCTCTGGTTTGTCTCTCACATCCATGAGGACCTGCAGTTTTAACCTCCACACAATCAATTCCTTGCTGTTTCTCTGTCTCAACTATCTTTCCTTTAAAACTGTTACAGTCTTGAATTAGGTCATTATTTCATCCTTGAAAACCAGTTTTCTTTTACCCAGTCACCACTTTCTGAAACCACAGTAACTCATGACCACTGGGGCCAGAGGGGAATTGCCTGAGAGATGGGTAATGCACAGAGCTAACATGTAAGGCTAAAGTATAAAATTTAAGTTATAAATGAAAGTGACAAGCAAAATTTTTCTCCACTTAGTTTTATTAATGATGCAATATTTTATTGCCTGTGGCTAAAAGTTTTTATTGTCATTGTGTTTAGCTGCAATTTGGTTTCATAATTTTTTATGTTTTTTTTTTTTTTGTTTTTTTTTTTTTTTTGTTTGGTTTGGTTTTGTTTGTTTGTTTTTTTGTTTTTTTTCCCAATATCACTCTGTTTCCATGCAGATTGTTGTCATAGTGTGTTCACATAGTAAGTGTATGGTCTTCTGGGAGCAAGCATATGCAGATTAGCATTAATCTGAAGAAGCAAAGGCTTAACAGGCTTATTTTTAAGCATGTGAGTATGCAGCTGCAATTAGTACCTACACAGAGTGTCTTTCTAGGGTTACTAATAAAATGGCTTGTGGCTTTTTTTGGTTGTAGGCCCAAACATGTATCTATCTGGCAACATCAATCAGCAACAACTTCAACATTTATTAAATTGCTATTGAGTAATATTGAGCCTATTGAGAGCAGAGCAAATTTGTATGCTTTAAGTATCTGGTGGGTCACAACCAGTGTTAAGGCTTTTGAAGAATGAAGACTTGAATTGGTGTATCATATATTAGTGTTTCAGAGAAAGACAATGAGGAGTGACCACAAACAAGAAAAAACTTTCAAGAGGTGAGTTTGAAAAGATGAAATAGTTTGATTTAGAAAGGAGATGAATAACAGCAAATGCATCAAAAGTATGTGAAACTGTGACTGCTATTTAAATGGAAGAATAAGAATGTTCCTGTCCTCTGAAAAATAGTATAACAACAAGGAAAATAAAAGGTAAGCTGGAAACCATTATAAGGAAATGCTTTTTTTCTACTGTATTAAGTAATAGAATTCATTCTCAGAAGAAATGAGACCAATGATGATTCCTAGTGAGACTAAATATTCCCGTATAACACCAGTACCTGGAGTTATAGCAAATGGTATACAAGCAATGTAATAATACTAATTGAAATGACCATTAAACCTTGTGCTCCAAGGCTCAATGTAACCTAAATGAGGCTAGTACTGCTGTACGAAATCAGATGATAGCTGACAGAAGGGACAAGTTATAATTGCACCTGTTTGATTGAAGGGTCTTCTGCCATCTTCTGAGTTATCTGGTAATGATCAGTCTCAAAGACAGCTTTAATATTTAGACAGAGCCACAGTCATTTCTTCTGTAGGTCTAACCTAGTATGATAGTTCCAGTTCTTCTATGTATGTCTAATATACTTTAAAAGCTATAGATTGAATGTTAAATATATTGTCTTTTGGTACCTTTGTGTAGTATATTACTAGTCCAGTACACTATGCTTTTGGGAGATTTTTTTTTGCTGTGTTATAAAAGGAAAAACAATGTAAAAGAGACATCAGATCTTTATTTGGGTTTTTTATTTTTGTTTGTCTTGGTTTGCTCGTTTGCTTTTTTTTTTTTTTTTAACTAATCAGAATAAAATCCATTGATAATTAGGTCTACTCATTACAGCATTTTTTCAGGATTAA
>JASSUY010037926.1:0-18964 GCA_032466535.1 Forpus xanthops | reverse complement strand
TAATGCCCCTATCATCAACTACGTTTCTCTTCTTTCACCCTTTTTTATTGATTTTAATATTATTTTTTTTTAAGATTAATTTTTTATAGTACTTTCAAATCAAGGATCTTCACAGAGAAGTTCCTCTGCTTTTTGGCTATCTTTCATCTTTATTACCATCCTCTTAAAGAGAATACAGAAAGGTGATGGTTTTGATAAGATCTGTAATGACCACGACAGTGCAGAAGTAGCATCACCGAACTGTGCTGTAAGTACATGGCTAGCATAAATAACAATGTGGTCGACAGCAGTGATTTTTGCTGAAACACTCACACCCAAAATCATGTGGCTTTTTAAAGGTTGTTCAAGGTCAGTATCTAAAATTCCCAAATTGCTAGCAATGCCAGTTATGTGTATTTCTTTGCCTTGTTTAACAGATTCCAGAAGTGAACACCTTGGTGGGCACTGGCATGTTCACAGCAAATTGGTTCTGTTTAACTTCTCACTTCTGTTATATATGTATCTTAATTGTTTAATGTAATATTTCTACTTAATTACAAGAAATGTCACTATATTGATGGCAAAATGAACATAGGCAATGTAAATGACACTACATTTTCACAATGAGAGAGAATAGATTAATTATGAGACATAATAAATTAACTCTTGCATCAAGTGTTTCTAAGAGGTGTAAGAGGTGGAGGTAGGAGGTACTTCCAGATTAATCCCTTCTGTAGAGGAAATTAGAGTCAAATTGTATTCACCACTGAAGAGCAGAATTGGCCTCCATGGCCTAGGAGAGTATATAATGGTACCTAACATTTATAGGCATGCAAAGTATCATCTTGTAGTTTATATGCTGTAAGGATTGCTTAATTTATCACTTCAAGTAGACTGCAGCATCATGCTCCTTTACAAATTTTATTAGGAAGCATGAATTCAGTCATGGCTGGTATAACCCAGCTGGAACATGCTTGCAGGAATCATAGTGAGTATCATGAAGTAGGAGCGGCAAATTGATGACTTAGGTCAGCAAAGGAAAATTTCTGGAAACTTGGTCTCAACTAGTAAAGAGGCTATGGGTCTATAAATTATTTCTGTTCACTGTCCCACAGATTTAAGCTATGGCAGTCCCTGGGGATGAATACTATTCATCCAGTAATCGGGTCAGATTTCTAAAGTGTGTACACTTCAGCATTATTCTGCCTATCCTAGGTTTATTCTTTCTTTGCTTTCACACATAAGTATTTGATGATTCAAGTTGGAGTTGCTAAGTATTTTACAGGTTGAGCAGGAAATTTTTTTTGAGGAGCAGTGTTTTAAGAGGGGGGAAAAAAAAAAACATTCACTTACCTGAAGGAGGACCCTTTTGCTCATGAACCTTCGATCCAATATGCAGCATAAAGCTAACACCAGTCATCTCCAAGAGTTCACAACAAACAGTCCGACAAAAGCTTTCAACATTTCCCTTTCAAATTAAGTGCAGCTACTTCTCAGCCTGGGTAACCAACAAAAAATAAGGCATCATTTGTTCTGCAGGGTAGAAAAAAAGGACAGGGAAGAGGAGTTGGATACGCAGAGGGTGAAGGTTTTGGGCCTGGCAGAAAAGGGATGGTCAAGTGATAGACAGAGATACAGAGAAGATTGAAGGATATTGAGGCTGGTTATTAGATACTCAGTGTGGATAGTCTTTGCTTTTATTTATTTCTGATGTAATTTTTAAATAGAAATAATTTTCATCCTGACACAGAGAATAAAGGGATTTTAAAACCTCTGCATATGCCACGAAAGAGAGTACATTTTTCCAGACAGCCATACTGCCAGCCAACATTGCACAGGCATCTCTTCACATTCCTCCCTCTGCTACCTCCCTCATGGTAGTTCTTTCCCTTCCCCATTCCTACTGTGTGAGTATATATCTTAGAGGATTCAAAACACTGCTAACTCTCCCAGCATCACAAAAGCAGTAGAAATAAGAAGTCACTAATAAATGTTGCATCCCAAAGCTACAGCGTGAAGAAGGATGGCCTCTTTCCCAGAAGCCGTGCATGGAATATTTAAATTTGTTTGCAAACCAGCACTGAAAGCAGCGTTGTCAGCCAGTGCACGTAGCTAAGCGCAAGTGGTGCAGACTGCAGTTAATTAGTAAGTTTCCTTTGCTAGGCTGTGACTACAGCAACTTTCTTCTCATAAAATACCTTTCATGTACATAGCTGGAAACAAAATGTTCCTTAAAGAAGTTCTGTCCACATGTTTAGCTCTCCCCTAGAGTGTCAAGCTCATTCACAAGCTCGTGATTAAAAAAAATCACTTGTTAGTGTGAACATACAAGGAGTTTTAAATGTCTTTATTGCATCTCACAATTACCTAAAGATTTTCTCTTGAGTATACCTTTTCTCTGGTATATTTAGTGCTTTCTTCTTGTACAAGATCTCTTTCACATTCACTTATACATGCACTAAGAATTTTGTGTGATTAGGGTAATTACAAAGTATCAGTTGTCCATTATATAGACAATTTAAAAAAATTATATAGAGTTAAAATAATAGGAAAATGCTGTACTTTCCTAGATACCATTTGGCAACCAAGTTTTGTCCTTGAATATAAATAGCTAAATATATTTTTGTTATTTTAAATACTTGGGGAAAAAAAAAACAAGAGCAGTGGGACAAGTGTGGAAGGGCAGAAGACAAGGACAATGCCTGAAAAAAAGTGTTAACTTTTTTTCCCCTCATTCATGAGGATTCATTTTGAAGACAAACCTGCTCAGGTTATTAGAAGGGTCTTTTTGCCTTCATATTAAATCCCTAGGTTCTAATTTGCTTTTCCCATGTATACCAGAATAAATGGTATTCAGCTTCATTGCAGTCAGTAGAGCTGCACAGAGGTAAACCTGATAGAAGAAAATTAAACTTTTTAAAGCAAACTTATCACAGTACCTTTGTAAAGGTGAAATTAGTTAGTTTAGTCTGATAATCACTTGTCAAAGTCTGACGTTATATGAAGTATTAGCAGCTGGAGTCTATTGTCCAGACAAGATAATCAGCAAATTCAAGTTTATAAATTGTTGACTGGAAACAATGGTGTAGAGATAACCCTGGAGAGGTTGTGAAAGACTTCACTGGAGTTTATTTGCATTGCAATTCTGCTGGAAGTCACAGAGGCTTGGCTTCCTACCTACTTACTGCCATTTATTTTTGATATGCCCCAGAGCATCCATGACACTTATTAAAATAGAACGGTGTCTAGGCAGCCAGCAACGCTAGTGTATCTTATTTCAGCAGTTACTCTAATTTAAGAAGTTCCAAAGAGGTTCAGTATACATTGTCAAACCTACCATATCTGTTGATTCATGGTGCTTGTGAAAACTTTGACCTAGATAAAAAAAATTCCAATATTTAAGAAAGGAATCTGTGCAGCTTCCAGTGTCCACTTAATGGTGTGAGTTAGCAAGATGCTCTTGTTTTATAATTTTACTTATGCTTTCTTTTTCTACAACCTATAAGTTACATTTTCATACAATCTGAAAAATTCCACATTGCTCTCCCACATTGTTCAATTTTGTCTGTGTTGTCTTTGCATATCTTTGCTCAAAATGTGCCTTTTTTTTTTCCATATTGTCATTAATATTACATATGTAAGAATTTCCCTTTTATCTCATTTTATCTCATTTGTGTCAAACTCTTTCTGCAACTTCTGGATGTGAGCCAGCCATGTTACAGTGAAAATTGTAGCTATTCTGTCCTCAAGCCTGCCAATGTTCTCACAACAGGGAATATTAGTTTCTAAATTATCCCCGGGAGAAACACCAGTCACAGAAAGCTCAGGAGATCCGCAGGAGCCAAATCACACCTTTCTGAGGCTTCTGTGAGTGTTCACATTCAAATGTAAACAGTGTTTACATTTAGAGCTGCATTCAGCATTATAAAAGATCTTTCTGCCTCCTGCATCTTGGTCTGAAATGTCTGTTTCTTAAGGACTGCCTTATATTGTATTTTAATGGGGAAAAAAATCTGGTGGGAAATAAATCAAAATGTCTAATTATTCCTGACATGTTACCTATTACAATATAACCATCAGTGGAGGAACAGAAGGCCAGCTTCTGTTGTGAAGTTTGTTCTTGTTGCTGGTAATTCAGTTTTCTTCTTCCAAAGAAGCAGGGTTTTGAATGGATTTTTGAACTGATGAGCATTTTGAGATGATGCGTCTCTGTCTCAGGAACTGACAGTACGATAATGCTGTGACGTGGAGGATACAAGTCAGATAACATAGTCTGTAATGCGGTATGTGGGAGGATGGCAAAATACCCCCCAAAAAATAAAGGCTGTCAGGCTGGAAGGATACATTTCCAGATCAATTCAGCCAGCATATCACTGCATGAATCATTGCAGCTACACCAGCTGTGAGTGTTCCCTTCAAGAATTAGTTGTTGACAAGTGTGTTGCCCAATTCTGGGTCTTGTTTAATACTTCATATTTCCTATCTGCAGTGCTTCTATTGGATCTTGCATGATTATGTTGTTTATAGCCCTGTCTTCTTCTTAGTGAGTATGCTGGAAAAGCAGGTTCTCTTTAGAAAGGCTGAGATCCACTCTCTATGGTGAATGTCCTGGGTGCTTCACCATGAAAAGAAATGGGACAAACTGTGACCCAATATCCTGGAGGTGTAATTAGATTTCTAATTAGAGGATAGGATATAAACTCATACATTTGCATTAAATTTGTTCGTCAAAGGTTTCCTAAGTGTTTCTGGATTAGATTACATCAGAGCATAATTTAGCTAAACTTTGTTTATTGCCATCTACGTATTTTGTTGTTCTGAATTGCTTTACATACAGAATGCAACTGAAATGTAATTGCTACTGCCAGGAATCACAGCAGCAAAATAGCATATACTCCTTCTTGTGTCTCATTGGCCACACAACATGGAGTAGCATCATTTAAATTGCAGTGGGGAAAAGACACCAGCTCCAAACCAAGCATGGGTCTACCTCTGCAGTTGACCTCTGTTCCTCCCCTCACACCCTGCTCCTTCAGGCCAGCTTGAGGCAATGGGCAGCAGCTTGGGGTTCATATCACTTAAAGGGATAGCTTTTCTTCCCCTCTCCTCATCACCTGGCCCGATCCCCAGACACCTCCTAGCAGGGACACAGAAAGGGTGCATAGGAGGAGCAATAGCCCTTGCTGCCACACAGTCACTCCTGCCAGTCCCACTTTCCCACTGTCTAAAATCAGCTCCAGGGTGTACTCCTGCAGAAGCCACAGCAGGGCTCTAGGGATCCTGGGGGGGCCTTGTGCAGGAACTGCTGCTTTAGAGAAAAACATTTTCCATGTTCCCTATGGACAGTTTTTGTTTGTTTATGTTCAGATAGAATCTCTTCAATTGTTTGGGAATGATAGGTTTCTCCCCTTGGAACTGAAAAACACAACCTTTGTAAGATAGAAGTAGAGAAAAGCGGCTGGCATTCATAAGCTGCTGCATGGCATGAACAAAGGATATTGAGATAAGACAGTGTAAAAGAAAGGTTTCTGTTCTCCCTGATTATGCACAGATGCAGTACAGGCTTATGGAAGGCTGGCGGGGGAGGAGGGGTTGTCAAGTTGCAGGATCAGAGATACCTCACAGTTGTGGGAATTTTTCCACCAGCCTTCCTAACACCTCAGCAAAACGAGCTGGAGTAGTATTTTCTCTCTTTGTTTTTCTGGCTAAGTGTGTAGTCAGAAATGTTTAATATTAAAGTGAGTCAAACAGAGAGAGAAAGGAATGGAAAAATATAAAAATACTGCCCACAGTTTTTATGCTTTTTTCAGCCTTGCAGAATTCTGGAAAACAAGATTTTATCAAGATTTTAAAGGTCCCAATTGTTTGAGCACCTCCTCAGGCAAGAATGAAAGAAAATTAGAAAATGAAAGCAAATAAGATTTTAGGATATAGTTTTCCTGCTTTTGTTTTTAATTTTTATATAGGCATTTCAGTGAAATCAGGTCTGTTTATGTTTCTTTGTATTCTGTAATAACTTTGGAGAAAAAAAAAAGGCTTAAAATAGATATTACATGTAGAAACCTTGGCCAGGCCCCTGAACTCATTTTATTTCTTGTTTGATAGAAGTCAATGGAAAACTCACATCAATGTCAATGCTTTTGAGGTTTTTTTTGCTGTATTTATCATGCCCAGATAGACAGGTGATAGACGCACAAACCTGAGAATTTTTTCCATGAAAAAAAATATTAAGCAACACTATTACAGTAACAAAATACATTAGCACCGATTTCCAAAGATTCATGACGGTCTTTCATTAATCATGAATACACAACCTGTAATTATAATTTTTAATATAAACATTATTAGAATAATGATTAGAGATAATTTTTTTAGATTTCTGTCAGAATTGAAATTATTAGCACAGGTTGATTACAACAGCATCCGTACACTGAAGAAAAGTGTCATTTCCATGTTCTGTATTAAAGTTACACAGGTAAGATAACAATTAATTTAGGGCAACCCATTTGAAACAATCAATTTGTGGGAAAAAAAAAAAAAAACCTCCCTAAGTGGATTAGTTAACTGTTTCTCAAATAGGGGCTTAAGAGCATTCAGTATAGGATCCATAAATGGTCCTATTTTCTAAAGGTTGCTTTAAACTGTATTCCTAAGTGGAAATACCCTTCATATCTTATGAGCCATGTCAATCAAAACAGCAGCAGTTTTTTTCATGGCTGAATGCAAACATTCAAAATCTGCAGCTAGTTCATGAACAAGCAATTCACCCTGAAAACAGCACATCCCATCTGAGCTGCTGGCTCATCACTGCCTCACTTCTGATGCCTGGGTGCTGGTGCCCCCTTCACTGATAGCGCAGCAGCTGCTGTAGGACCTGCTCGACTCTCTCTGTGCACCCACAGTAAATGTTGACCCCAGTAGCCACTGGAGTTAAGTGAAACAATCTAAAGGAATCTCAGGTAGCAGGAGGTCACATGGGTTTCATGGAAACTGGAAACTTGCCCAAATGTGGAGGCTTTGCAGTGTCACCCAGCTTGACCCCGAATGCCAAGTTCAAAACCCAGCGACTGCTGTTTTCGTAGCCAGCCAGCTGAGCAGAAGGCAGAGATGTACTCCATGGCCAAAATACATAACGCACCAGATCCTCATCTTATGTAAACAGGGAAATGACTGTAGCACAGCTATGCCAATTGATTCTAATCAAGGCTCTGGGCCAAGAACTGCAAAGGGCATATCTACATGGCTCAAACCAGTGGTGTATTACCCATCTCTGAGCTAGCTTCAAATGTTTTCTTATATGGCACAGTTCGGTTCCATACTGTGATGCTAGCTTGGGTCCCAGAAGTCTCTCAGATTGCCAATTAATTTGGCTACAATGCATGGTTACAGCTATATACATACTGGTATGTACGTATGGTGTCAAGATCTTTATGTCCTGCCATACTGCATGTTACTGTGCACAAAGTCACACAGATTTACCTGGTCAGAGCAATACTTAGGGTTTGTGTACCACTCAAGCAGCCTGTTTTTCTCTTTTTCTTTTTAATTGTGCTTGATTAAACAAGGCTGAACTCTGCTTTTCAAGGGAAAACAGATTTGTCGCATGTTATTGTGATCACAGCCCTGCTGGGAGATTCATTCACTGCTTTTGTTTTCATTACACTGCTCATACCTAGCCCTTGAATACTGAAGATGCTAAAAGTTTTGAAATCCTTCTTAGTGAGCCCTGTGACTCAAAATTACCTTCTACCTATCCAAAATTAATCCCGTCCTTTCCTTGTGGATTGTTGGATCACATGGACATGCACAGCCCTGCTGCCAATGGCAGCAGAAAGACCACAGATGGAACAAGCTGGTTGGTGACTTCCCACTCCATCCTCTTGTGCAGCAAAAACAGATGTGGCAAACCATAGAATCATAAAATAGTTTGGGTTGGAAGGGACCTTCAAAGGTCATCTAGACCAACCCCCCTGCAATGACAAGAGACATCTTCAGCTTGCTCAGAACCACATACAGCCTAGCTTTGAATGTCACCAGATTATTGTGGGGAAAATTATGCTATAAGCATTTTATAAGCAGTAGCTGTAAATATCTGTGATTTTCAGAATGGATCTTTTCACAAGTAACTTGAGATAAAGTGTGACTGTCCCTGTGTGCCTACTACACTTATGTGCAGATGTGCAGAGGGTTTGTATAAATCGATGCTGGAGAAAGGCCTTTTTAAAGTTTGTCTTTTGGTCCCTTGAGAGGGAGCAATTCAATGGGTCTATTTGTTTTATCATGCTCACTGCTGCTTAAAAGAAGACAAAATGTGGCAAGCAGCTCATTAGGGGAGAGAGATTGGATCTATGTTGCTATGCAAATGCTAATCCATTAGGACCCTGCTCATACACCAATCAATCAATTAACTCGTTTGTCTCTGTATTGTTCATTATTTGAAAAATGCTTTTAATTATTTTGCTATGCATTAATTAATAGCATGCCTACTTGAAAAGAAAAAAAGAAATCTAGCATTCCTTGGGGCTTACATGTACAAATATTTAGTATTCAACTGTGATTCCATGATTAAGATGTATCATGTAGCCAAAGATAACACAGGGATTTACAGGAGCAGATATGCAAGGCAATTTGATCTTATATTAGCTGTTTCATATCTATCTTTTCTAAAAGACTTGATAAGGTAAACCATTATATGTAACAGATTTATACAAAATAAATTCAGAATTGCAGAAAGAGAAATCAAGAGGATAAAATATGTTTTTCCTTCTGCTATTGAAGAGGCCAATATCTGTGAGCCAAAACAATAGCAAATGGACATAACCCCACAGACTTCTAAAGAAATACTATGGTAGATATGAATTTGGCTTCAAAAGTCAGTGAGATAACAATAAACAGAAAAGCTGTTCTGGATGGAGCTGAATCTTCCAAACAACAGTGTCTTTCTATTAAAAATAAAGAAATGTATTAGATGAGGAGAGAAATGTGTCACAGTAAAGGGATGAAAATTCAGAACTGGGCAACAGATGTGCAGTGGGACAGGCAATGCAAAATTGATACAGAGGAATGTGGATTTGTGAATAGGATGAACTGTGCTTCTTGAATACCCTAGAAGTTTAACAGCATTATTTTACAAATGCTGTATGCTGGAGTTTTGGGATGTTGTAGAAAAAGGAAGAGCAGCAGTCAAGGTGAGAGGAGAGTGATATACAGGAGAATTTAAACAAAGGTGACAGTTGCAGAGAGTGTCTGAAGCAGATTAATAGACAGGAAAAATAGCAGCTGAGGAAAGTTCAGGATCAAGGATGAAATGAAAGTGACAAAGAGGTAAAGCAAAACATGAAGCCTGGTTTCAAAAGAGTCAAGAGTGATTGTATGGGGCAAAAGGATGTCACTCTGCTGCATGCAGAGCTCTATTTCTTTTTTTCAGATAAATAAGGCTTTTACACAGGTGAGTAATGCCATTAATTTCATTTTCTTTCTTATCAGCTGTTGACTTCAAAGAAACTCTGTATCTGAATATGGGCTCACAGATGCAGTGATCTGCAGGCTCAATATTCAGTCTGACCTAACAGGCAATTTCTAAGCTGCCCCAGGGCCTCAGTCTTGTCCCTGTCAGGCAGGCTTTGGTGCCCTGTTTGCGCCATCATGAATGAACAGCTCCCTGCTTTCATTGCAGCCTTCTTCATGAGGCCATTACCAGAGTGATCTCTGTGTTCCAGGATAAAGAGAAATATGCTGCTGCTTGAGCCTTTGCATTTTCTGCCTGCTCTGTCTTTAGTAATTTAGTGGAACAAGACTAGGAAAACCCATACATCATGGGCTGCTAATTCTCAGCACACATCTGCCTTGTTAAGTATGACTCACCAAGCTCAAATTGCAGAGTGTTTATCCATTTGAAATCCTGAAGCTTTTACTGTAAGAGAAGGAAAATGACTGATTCCCTCACTTAGAGGCTTGTTTTCCAAAATGTTGCTATTCAAAGGATTTCTAGGAACATCACTACTTTCACAGAGAAAGCATTGAGTTAGATTTTACTAGTGAATATATGCTAAGCAACGTGCATACAGAGGTGAAATGCTATCTATAGTTGTGAATTAACCCTTTTTTATATACTGCATCTGCTTGCACTCCTTTTTTCTTTCTGAGTTTTGTGAGTTGTGTTTATATGTTCTATTTTGGGGAGATATTTGAGAATCTGTACAAAAGCAACACGGAGTAATAAAATAAGCAGGGGACAGGACCTCACTATTTAAACTCAGGGTCTGCCACTTATTTACTATTTTTTACTCATATTTTGCCCTAATAATACCAGTACACATTTTTGCTTCAACATGGTCATTTTCTTAGCACAAAAATCAGGTCATCCTTATTCTTGGCTAATGTTTGTTCTGAAGCTCCTGAAAACAGAAAGAGAAGAAATGGTGCAAAAATACAGAAGAATGAAGGTGCTTGTTCAAAGTCACCCTCTGGGCAAGCAGCAGAGCTTGAAATAGCTAAATACTGAGATGGTGAATGAGCACTGTAGAAATGCCAAAGACCAAAGCACATGTTTTATTTTGAGGGGAGCTACTGAGTGTGTAAAACAGACCTACTTGAATAACAAAATGTGCTCTAACCTATTGTATGCCCTGTTACACTCACAATGTACTAGACTCTAGGGGAAAAAATGGCGTTATGGAAGAGTTGGAAGCTTCGGGGCAGGAGCTAACTGTGGAGTGGTTCCTGACCAGATGTGCTCCTGCAAGTGCAGCTTCTGGGAAAAGCACAGTTCACCTCACTACTCTTTAGGTGCTTCATAACTGTTCCCATAAGAGATAAAAGGGGTTGTTAAAAAGAATTGGTTAACATATCTGCAAGTGTGTAAGATTTTCACTTGGTTTGGGGATGTTTTCTGAGCTTCCAGAGGGTAAAAGAAGAAAAAATGTTTTTTCTTCAACTTTTACATTAAAAGAACTTGAATTGCATTTGTGCAGAAATAGCACAAATAGAACATAAAATATCTTTCTTTATTAAAAAAAAAAAGTACTTCAACTGACTTTTTTTGACCAGCTCTAATTTTGAACATTACACAAACACCAGGCCTTTCCTTGTTGTAAGAGGAGGAGTTTGCTAGCAGCAGCCGTGGGGGTGTTGTGAGTAACTCCTGCGGAAAACCACTGTGCTAATGGGACGGGGAGTGGCCACCAGATTCAGGAATCATTTTATTTATCAAAAGCCATCTTTTACTCACTGACAGGAAGGACAAACAAGTTATTGTTGCAATGGCCCAAGATGTGAGAGCCCTGGCACTCATTCCTCATTCTACCTCTGTGTTCTGAGCCTCAGACTAAAAAAATCTTGGAAGTATTAAATGCTGAGCTGTTTTTATTTTAATTTGCCATCCGCAAACTGGGAGTTTCAACACTTCCCTGCTTCACATAGAGTATTGGGTGGAAAAGAGCACGTCGTGTCTGTGGAGCTGCATGGCCACAAAAGCCAGCAAAATATCCAAGGTCCTGTTGCTAAGGAATATGAAACAGGAATTCTGGGGGCAGAGGAGATATTGTATCCAACAGTATCCCAAATTCTGGTTGACACAAAGGAAATGAATAAACTGCGACTCATTCGGCTCAGTACCATTTAAAAGATTTGGACAATGAGTTCTCACTGGGAAAGGACAAAACTAGTAATGGAAGGGTTTTTTTCCAAGGCATTAAACAGGAAATTCCAAACAATGGAAAGTTTAAAACATTAAATCTAGCACCAAGACATGAGTGTATTTCCTTTCATGCATATTTGTTTAGCTAGGAAAAGAGTGAAAAATATTTATTGCCCTTTCTTCAGTGGTAAAGGCAACATTTTTTTTAAACTCATAGGCATCTGGTCATGGAATATGTTTATACATAGCTGAGGCCAGATAGGCTGCACATTTTATGGGTTTGTGTATGGAGATGCAGAAATTGCATAGTGCTCTGTACCGATCTCCCCTGCATTCCTGGGGAGAGAGAATTGCAGATCTAAGCACTTCTGAGGCTTGAAGAATTCACCAAGAGACATTTGCCTAACCCTGTGATTACTTCTATCTGTGCCTATAAACATACTGTAAATCATTATGGTATGGAAAGTTGTCTTCTTGCATTGATTGCAGATAACGGATGACATTTAGACAAGAGAAAAATGAAGTCCTCCCGCTCCTGACATTTTCACCACTTTTTTTCTTTACTAATTTTCAATGTCAGAAACAGTTTGTGCCAAAGTGCTTAAGTGTTGCTTCCATGGATTTGCAAAGTGAATTAAGCTATCCATCCATCTCCTCTGAAGAGCATATTGATATGCTCCTTGCTGTGTGTGAGGTAAGAGAGAAACAGCTTTTCAGAGCTGTGGTACTGGTGACTGTATTTAAGAATTAACAGTTAGGCCACTGGTTTTCAAAAGAGTTGTATCTTAGCTTAGATTTTAGCCTTCTGTTCCTGAGAAATCTGTGACTAACTATTCAAAACTGAGGCATGCACCCATTAGTGCATCATCTTGTACACCAGCCCCCAGTCTGTCCCTGGCATTATTTCTCACAGCAGTTTGGTAGGTTTGTTACCAGAGTTAGAAATAGAAGTCTAGACATCATAGGCTAGTGAAAGGCCTGCACCACTCAAACCCCTTTCAGTCAGTTATCAGAAATGTCTTATCCCCAGGAAATCCTCCCCATCATGTTTTTATCTACCAGATCTACAATCCTCTGTGTGTCTTCACAAGAAATATGAAAGCCAGAGTAAAAAATCTCTCTGGATCTGTTCAGTCACTAGTCCTGAGTTGCTGAGAATGACAAGCAAGGTTTCTTGAAACAGGAAGTCTCATATAAAATTAAGTAAATAATCAAAAGTGCACATGTACTGGAGCCTTTTAATTCATTCCAGTTTTCAGAGCTCTCAAGTTCACATTTTCCAGTTTTATTTCATAAGCTACAGTTAGAATTTCCTTTCTAAAAAAGGGAGATCTCATTCTTTTCCAATGGATCCAGGAACAACAACTTTAAAAAGGCTTTCCCCAGCACCTCCAAATACTGTAATATTTTTACAGATAACTTATGGTCATTACCACTGACTTAAATGCTCTGTTTCAAAAATATAATATATGCCACTGTGCCCGGGACTGGCTTTGCAGAAAGAAATTATTTAAATAGACATAGTTGTTTCGAATGTTATAAAAAATTGTTTGTCTCCTTAGTAACTTTGTGTGGGGAATGAAAAATATCTGCACATGACAACAGTGCAATGATGTACATAATCTATCCTGGACTCCATCAGCTTGTGGCCAGTTCTCTATCAGTCCCATAGTTGTGCGTATAGACCTTTAAAACAATAAACAAACACTAGAGGCCCAAAGCAGAGGAGCAGAGGGATAAGCTTAGGAACCTACACAGCTGATCACTGACCTAGGACTGTGCATGCTTGTGTCTGAGTCCTTGTCTGACCTCAGGAGAGATCTTGCCCCCTCTCTCCCCCTAATTTATCCTGTTTGTAAGAAGAAGTTAATGATTTTGACTTCTCTAGTAAAGCAGGTTGAGATCTGCCAGTGAAAACTGTCGCAGGAAGAAGGCAAAAGCCTGTTACAATGACTGTAATGGTCATTCCTAGGGCTTTGGAAATAATGAAGATGATCCCAACCCAGAAATAAATCCTTTCACTAGATGGGCAGTCACAGATACGAATAGCATCAAATATCAGTTTCACCTTTTGGTAGCAAATCTATTTCTCCCTATATTTAGAAGTTAGCCTCTTTTCTGTTTTCTCTAGAAGATTCCTCTTAGCCGCCTGTGCCTGCCCAAGCAAAATACCTACAGTGGTGACATGCTTTGCTGAATCACACCTTTCAAGATTATTTGCTGAGAGTTAACATTTCATCAACTTCCTTCATGGAGTTTACTGGATCCCACTGCTGTATTTGCACTTCCCTGCTGAGCGCCATTTATAGAGCCACCTAAATCGCATCCTTAACTCTTCTGGCATGGTCTAGACCTTTGGGTCTGAATCTTATCCCTTTCCCTTATCTCTGATAATCACAGCAATGCCCCTTTGGTTAAGAACTTAACTTGATTTCCTCTTTTTGAGTGAAATTTATCCCTGGGAGCTTTGTTTGATAGAGTCACACCACAAAAGAGTGATGAAGTCCTTGTGGGCTGTGTTGCTTCTACAGATGTCTTGAACAAATGTGGCCCTAAACTCAATTCCCGTTCACTTTGTCTGCAGGTCTGGCTGCTGTCCCCAGCACAGATATTAATGTGTCTTCCTGGACAATTCTCTAGGATTTGTCCTCATTGTGAAATCAGTTATGCTTTGCCAAGGATATTAAAAGAAAGCCAAGCCAAAATTTAAGCCCAGTGCTAATATGAAACAAGTAGTGGGAAAAGACCATGGGGTTAATAAACATCTTTGGCCAAAAAAAACTTTTGCTTAAAAAAATCTTGGAGGCAATTACATTGCTTAAATTAAAGCCCTGTTAAATAAGAGCATGAACTACAATGAATCAGTGAGAAGTCCAAGGTTTTTGTTAGCAGGTTGTAGCCCTTAGCGACGACAGACTGATTAATACTGAAACTGCCTGCAGCAAAGGGATCCTGTGTCAGAAGATGAGACCTGTGCATTACTCACAGAGGTCTCCTGGAAGTGGCAACAGCACTTTCAGCCCTGCCATTTCAGTCTGTCAGTGGGTCA
Organism: Forpus xanthops; assembly: GCA_032466535.1. Classification (NCBI taxonomy): domain Eukaryota; kingdom Metazoa; phylum Chordata; class Aves; order Psittaciformes; family Psittacidae; genus Forpus; species Forpus xanthops. The sequence goes on along the minus strand of JASSUY010037926.1, from coordinate 4,298 downwards.
AAATTACAGGCTTGGAGATGAACAGGAGAGAGTTTCACCTGCCTGGGGAAATTTAAGATATTAGTATGCATAACACAATTTGAATCACTTTTGTAGTTCTTATCTTGTTAGGTGTACAAGAGGATCTAAATAATATGCATTCAGAAAAGACTGGTTTGTTGTATTTTATTTTAAACCTTTCCCTTTACTCTCCTTCCCCTCTCCCCCTTTCTCCCCTTTCGTAAATATTTCATAATCAAGATACTTTTCTCATTAAAATTTCTGTGTCTGACATTAAAAAATGTTTTAAAATTCATAACACATTGCTTGATGTTAAACTTTGCTCAATAATAGACCATTAGTTCACTTGATGCATGACACTCTGAATACTTTGTACCAGTAAATATAACAAACTCATGATAATTACTATGTGTAACATGTTTGCATTCAAACATGACCTTGAACTTACTTCTCAAACATTTCAGAAATGTCAGCTATGATGATGATCTTTGTTCATTACTGAAAGGAATTTCTGGATCTGAATTGTGTAACACATATTTATATCTATTAAAAATGACACAGTAGAGTTATATTTATTGTTTTAAACTTTTAAAACACTTTTAAATCTCTGTAGCCCTCTGAGTCATGCAATCCTGTGACCATCCTGGCACATTTCCAATCCAAAAGTCTATTAAAAGCTTTGACAAAAGAAACCTTGATTTATTTCAGAAGCAGCAACAAGGCGTATTTTGCTGAGAGTAATGTAATCCTAATTTTAAAAGAAAATGGTATTATTTTGTGCAGAAGTGAATGTAGTAGGGAAAGCATCCGCAGCAAATGAACACAATATTGTGACACAACCTCCTCTTCCATTCTGCACAGCCACAGTAGCTTGATTCCCTGTCCCTGGGATAGGCAGTCAGCTGAGGAAGCTACAACTGACCAAATGGTTCAGGCAACTTGCCATGGGAGAGAAAAAATTTCAGTGTGAGATACCATGATGGTGAAAACACACAGCTGTTGAAGTCACTTGCCCTCTAGTAGATGACACTGACCTTTAACTTACAGCTGTGAAGTGATCCTCACCTACACAGTGTTCTGCAATCATTTAGTAGCTTTACTCCCAGTGGAAAAAAAAAAAAAAAAAAACAGTTCTCATAAGGAAAAAAAATGGGCTTTGCTAGGAAGTGGTGTGGTGTTAAAAACTCAGTGACTGCCTCCAAACCAGAACATGATACCATCTCAGCTGGAGCTGTCTGTATTCAGAGGATGGTGAGATTCCTTCCCTGCTTCTATCAGGGTATCTTACTCAAATGCTACATTCACAAAGAGTTAAAATTAGAGGGTCTCTGTCCTTGTGCTAAAAGCAGCAGCCAGTTCCACTTCTCTGATGCCTGTTTGCTTCCAAAGCACTGAGACTGCTTTTAATAACAAAGTGAAAGTGACACTGGTGCCAGTCATTTATATTCCCCTGTGCACATTTACATTCAGCTTCTCCTGTGTCTTTCCTAAATTAGGTACTGTCTGTATTAGAATTCAAGCCATGCCAGCCACAGCTATGTTTAATTGTGGTTGCATACTAGTACGATCCCAGCATACCATTTCTGACCACAGGGGAAGGTGGATTTTTAAACTGTTGTTGCTGTTTCCCACCCCTCCCAAAGCAGTGTAAACTGCGCTGTGCTGTTACTGGCAGGACAGGCCTCCAGTTGGTAGAAGATGTGTGATTTTGGTAAAGCTGTACTTATTTTGACCTGTCTAAACTCTGCTTCTCTTTCTCTGGACAAATTGTACAGACCATGATTTGGTACCAGTGCCGTTTTAGCTGGCAGAAAATGCAGAGATTATGTTGCTCAGTTCATTAATAGAGGATGCTCAGGTCTCTGGGGAAAGATACAGAATGGCATAAAAAGAAAATCCTCTGGGACCAAAGGCATTGCATGAGAACTATGCTAAACAGGAATGACAGCAAAAACACTATTCATAGTATCTCAGTAGCAAGGCTATTCCTTCCTTTTCAGAGGTAAAATGCTGCAGTTATGACTAAAAATGTTTTAACATGACCTTTTGAGCAGAATTCTTTACTCAAAAACATGCTGCGGATTCTGCTTTCTTTATACACAGTTGGAAAAACTGAGATTTTAGATAAGACTGTGATTTGACTTGTGATTTGACTCAGTGGAATAATGCAGTAGTGTAAAATTGACCCATGTAGTGATGATTCAAGTCTGTGGAGAATTGAATACTTTAGTCTTCTGTTTGAAGGGCCATTAAATGCCAGCTTTACATGACAATGGACAAGTAAATGCTCCACAGTTCACAAAATAGCAATGCAAGAAGTGCGTTTTCATCACCTCTGATACAATCTGGACCAGAAAAAGGTCTCCAAGCAAGGATTGAGGCTAGAATTCCAAAATCAAACTACAGGTAGTACACCAGTTTGCCTATTACTGTTCATTAAATAGTTGAATCACCTTCCTTGCTTGGAAGTCAGTTCTAAATCCTTGCCTATGCCTTGACTCATGTGGTTCACATTCAGACTCTGATGTAGGTGTGTATAGGGCAGACAGTACATGTTTGACTCCTTTAGGGGAGAGAAAAATTGCAATTTAAAACAGAAAGTTACAGTATTTTTTTCTCCATCATCAGCAAAGCCAATCTAGGAGTTGCTATAATAGTGTTTCTGACAGAAAATGGAGTTTTTCAGATAGGACAAATAAGTTTTTAGATCCTTAAGAATACAATTTCTCCAAAAGATCTTGGAAGCTTTTAAGTGAAAAGTATCTCAAGTTTCAATTGGGGTACTGTCTTGAAAGACCTGGTACTTGCATCTTCTACCCAGGCCTATAGGTGCATACGCACTCAATACTAACAAGCTGTATAAGAGTCAAAATTTATTTGTCAAGTACACTCTACGAGTACGCTGTTGAGTATGATGGTGTTTCGGTGAAGAGTCTGAGAAAGGGAATATAGTTAAGGGAATGAACAGTTCTTTCTTCTTGACTCAGGAGGTGGGTTTGTATCCAGATCAGTCTGTGCAACCAACTTACTGAGTGGGTAAGGCACTTCAGTCAGGATTCAGGGAAGCCACTAATATCACGCTTACAAACAGAGGCAATAAAAGCTAGGAATGTAATAGCTTTTTTCCCCTAACCTGTCACTAACTTGCTCTCTGTTTTCGATTGACTGCTGTCCTAGCAGAGCATTCATCTCCACATGCCTCACCACCCTTCTGTCTGGCACTGCTGGTTTGCAAGATTGCATGCTGGTGGCCAGCAGATTACAACAACCATGCAAACTGGATGAGGGCTGAGGGGCTGCCTGCTGTCACTGTCTTGCAGAGGAGTGAAAGAGAGGCTGAGTTTGGGTGACAAAGGCTCTGGAGTGAGAAGTACCACTTTTGATCCACTTATCAAGAATCCATTGACTTCACTTTTTAAATAAAAAAAAGTGGAAAAGCAGGAGCATGTTATTTGTAGGTCTTGCAGACGGGAAGCCCTTAATGGAAAAGTATCTTAAGCTTCAGTTAGGATGCTATCTTAAAAATGTCTCAGGATCATAAATCAGAATAATCTAATAGGATTTACCTCATTTTTATACCAGCTAAAAATGTGACCCTCTACATTTATCTGGAGAAATCTTCAGTCAGAAATTATGCTGCTTTGTAAAGTGTTTTAAAGCCTTTGATGAGCTGTTGAATAGCAAATTTCAGTGCTTTAGGCCACCTTCTTTAACTTAATGGAGTATTTGTGCAATTAAAGAGATAACATATTTTTGGTGTGGTGTACATCTGAGTACTGCTAGTTCTGTCTCCCTATAGGAGAAAGAACTTTGTTTAATGACAATGACCAAAAGCAGGAGGTGGACTAATTTGTGTTTGGAGTATGTGAAGGAGTTTTTCTTTTTCAAACAGAAACATGTTGCTTTGATTAACGGACTTTCAGTCTTCAAAATGCCTTTGCTATATCCATGTTTGGATAAAAAACGCATGTTCACCCTCTAATAAGCTGTTATACTACTGCTGGCACAACCTCTTACCACAGATTTGCCACAGGAACCATGATTCACATTATCATGTGTTCTGGACTACTTGAAATTACAGTTATTAAGCAGTTCTGAGAAAGGCAAAGATCTGACAAAATCAGCACATCCTGTAGAGCTTCAACTGTTTTACAAACATGTCAGGTATCTCATCCCTGCCACACACCCCACATCGAATACAGACATGCATTTTTATAGGGTTATGTCCAGAGCTTTATCCTGAAACAATCTCTTTTGACCCATTCATCCTTCAAAAATGTTCTTTCATCATTCTTCCC